>JAZBGY010001504.1:0-20865 GCA_037414755.1 Lydus trimaculatus | reverse complement strand
AGTTTCAGCAAGTAAGTAAATTTTCGTTGGCGGTTCCTGAAATGTGTTTCTGAGTTGCAATAAATTATCGAGTAAATTCCGATAAAGAGGGAAGTGTTAAGAAATTTTAGCGTAAATATATTGAGTTGTTTCGTACAAAATACCTTGATACACAAAATATTTGAAATAATCAAGATTATAGAAATTTTCAACGATTTTAGTTGTAATTATTGCTAATTAAAAACTGTCTTCATATTATTGTTATTAAACAATTAAACTTTATGGATATATAATTTCTACATTAGTTAAAGATAAAGTTACCGTTCTTACCATATTAATAAACAGTGACTGTTACGGTATGCCTATTATTACAACCAACAGCATCTATTTTACATATTTCTCAGAACACCAATTTCGAGATGTACATAGTCACCAACTAAAATACAAATTTCTACATATCCAATTGAATATTCCATTCTATTGGGAGTTTGTTACATTTCAATGTAATATAAACCGTCGACGATATATCTCAAAAATTCAAAACTATACTATACTCGATTTCAATAATTTCAACATTTATGTCTTCATTTGTAGATTTTAACAACAAAAATGATTCAACATGTTATATAATAAATAACTTAATAGAAATAATAGTTGCTTGAACATTTTGTTAAAGAAGATTTACATAAATGAACATCCATTCATCTTTAAAGTTAACTTGGGAACACAGTAATAACATTCTAACCGTTGGGCTGCAATAAATTCACGTAGTCCGAGCTTTTTCATATTTATTTAGAATTTCTGTATACAGAGTGAATCAGCCGAAACTACAATATCCATACTTTTTAGAAAAACAAAACAAAAGCACAGGTACAGAGGGTACTCTATCTAAAAACAACTTGATAGCAAAATGGGCCTTATCGATAAAAACGTTTCAAAAATATAAAAAAACAGTCAGTATCTCTCAGAACCTATTCATAAATGAGCAAAGAACGACCACAGCTAAAAAGCCGGAATGTGTAGATTATGACAATAATTTTTCGTTTTCGAAAATCATCATTTTCATTGAAAAAAAGTTGACCTACTTTAGAATCACACTGTTTATCTTCCCGTGATATTGAATTCATTATCAGATCCGCTGACGTGTGCTTCAATTCATTTGAAATGCGTATTTTTTGTCTGCTTTTGTTTTTTTTGAAAGTGCGGTTCTTCTTATCATTACTAGTTCATTCAAATTGAATCAACAAATCTCACTTTAATCACGCTTATTCCTGTTTATATATAGAATTTCTATTTAAATTACGAAAAATTTGTAATTTTCGATTTTTTTTTCAGTTAAAATGACGATTTTTGAAAACGAAATTTTTTTTCATAATTTCCACACTCCGTAGTTTCAGGTGTAGTGGATCTTTGCATATTATTGTATAGATTCTGAGAGATATTGACTATTTTTTCCATTTTAGAAACGGTTTTATCCATTTTTAGACAGAGTACTCTTATCGCTGTATACTGGGTCTATTGTTGTTTAGTCGACCCGGTCATAAAGCAACAAAATGCAATCAAAAAAAAGCTATGTGAAGCACCAGTTACGTTTTGAATACCACAGATAATTTTCTAAAACCAAATACTTGCTAACGCATAAATTCAAGCTTCGAGGTGCGCACCTCTATAAGAATACTTATGTCGATACATTGGCAGTGTTTGTTGCCGTCTTTTAAAGTGACACATGCGCCTTGGAGACCTACTGCACATGTGCACATCATTTAATTTGACAATTCTTTTGTCAATTTTTAATGATATGCGCATGCGCAATACGTCTCCAAGGCGCATGTCTCACTATTAAAGACAACAACGAACACGACCATTGTCGTCGTGAACAGTGAACGTGTTAAGTCGGACAAATCAAACTAGATGGAGTATATATCTCAGCGAAATTATAAAAAGACACAAAAATCCAGCACAAACACACATCATGTTCTCCATTAGTCTTTCTATTCAGCAGAAATAAAGATACAAAATAGAATAGAAGTAGGTGGATTTTGTTAGAAAATCCTTACTATTCAAGTTGTTGATGTACGCTTTGTTTTCCGCTCAATATATCTTGTTTTTATTGGATTTGTAAATTTTAATGTAACTTTCTCAAAATTTCTATTTATGTTAGTTTTAAATAATATTGAAACAATTGTTTGTTACGTTGCATATTTATATTAGTTTCCATTGATTGGATAACTTTATCGAATTTGTGTGAAAATCTAAATTGTTTTATGTTCTCTAGGATGTAAATTGAATTTAAGTTAATGTTTAGTCAAGTTTAGAGGCAATAATTAATTTGAACAACGTATAAATCGAAATAGGCCGTCTTGATCTTGTTGTTAATATTGTTGTTGTTGTTGTTGTTGTTGTTGTTGCGATTTCAACTGTTGAAGATCACAGACGAAATCCGTTAATTAGTTCGAAAAACCGTCAGAACCGAACTAGTTATTTTACAAAGAAAACGAACATGTTTACGTGAGGGCATCAGCATCGTTAATGGTTTTGTATAATTACGAACTCTTTATAAAAGGGAGTATTTCCTTTGTTTTGTAACCAAGAGTTTTCTACAGTTTCAGTGTTATAAAGAAAAGTGGTGCTGATTTAAGAGACATCATGCTTTTATGTTATATAGAAGGGGATTATATGTATAACACACTCTCACTTTCTCTCTCCCTTCACTATATCTTTCTCTTTTTATGTATCAGTATATATAGGTATATAAAGTCGCAGGTGGTTGAGGATACTGCGTAACCTCGTGAACTTTTTAATTGCACTTTAGTTTTCTCTTTTGTGATTACTTTCGCAAGATTTATAAAATGTTTCATATAATTCATTGTTGCTTTCACTACTACCCTCTTAAAATAATATAATTTATTTATCAAAATACACAACCTAAATTAAAGTCATCTTTAATTTACATTTCCATTTTTCAAACATTACAGTTGCTTTTCTATTCTTGTTTTTCCATTTTTAAACTATTTCAGAAAACATCTACAAATGTACAGGAAAAAATTTGTGTGTTTTCTTTTCTTTTTGTTTTTTTTTTGTTTTTTGAATTCCATGATTTATATCTAGATGTCAATTAGTTTAGTGGAAGAAAATTCAATTATATTTGACGTTAAAAAATGTGTTTTGATTGTTAAATGCAATCGATGATTTTTGGACTAGAACCATCACCCCTTGTTGTTGTTGGATTCAGTTTGAATTTAACGTAAAAAAGGTGTCAGCTAGTTTCTATTTATGTGTCAACGAATGAATTTGTTTATATTAGTTTAAGGCAATAATCGAAAATATATGATTTCTGCCACTATTTATATTTTACTAATTGTTAGATTATTGTTAGAGTAATGCCGCAATTAGCGTACTGAGAGGAGAAATCGCTCGTTTTCGTACCTGCCTACTGAGGCGGCTGCGTTTGCATAATTGCCAATAGTGTTCAAATTTCAGCCATGATTGTTTAGAATGTCATTCAGTAGCGCCGAGAATAGATTTTAAATTTGTTTATACATACAAAATTAAAACAATTTATTATCAATTGAAAGTATCATACAATAATTAGTTAATTAACATTTATTATTGTATGATACTTTCCATTAATAATAAATTGTTTTAATTTCGTATTTATTTGTATATAAATTTTAAATATTTTATAGACGCCACTGATTGTTTTTTTTGCCCCGCCCATATTTAAGATTTCATTACTATTGGCAATTATCAAAAATTCGTCAGGGGAAGCGATATCCCCCCCACAGTACATTAGGATCAATGTGATCTCTAGTACTAAACGTTATCATGAGGCTAACTGGCAACTAACTTTATTGTACGTTATTGTTGAAAAATTGTGGAAAGTTAGTTTTAGTAGAAATCATAATACAGTGGCACCACTTGGAATGCACTGGATGACAACCAGTATTTTCAAATGCATGTTAAACACAGTGGCGTAGCCTGGGAGAGAAATAAGTAGTTCAAAACTTTTAGATTCGGTGTAATTGGCCGAAATAGATCCCGGCTTTGGTGTCCATTCAATAAAAGTGCTAGTATGCAGTATATACAGACCAGGCGTTTCTAATAAATAGGAAAAATCTATCTGCCCGCTGATGTTTCATCATGATCATAAAGGTGCTCATAGACGATCTGTCGATTTCAGTAGGCACATACGTTCAGATATGTCTATTTGCTGTGTCAGATATCTTTAGGAACATAAATTACCTACTGAAATTGACAGATTTTTACCACTTTGACAGATCGTCTAATAGCAACCTTGCAAAGATAGCCTGATTGCTTATTTTCTGTTTATCTCTGCAAAACCCGTAAGGATATGTGCTGCTGCTATGTTCCTCCTAGATCCGTGTTAGAAACATTAAATCCGTATAGTTGATTAGATTTGTTTTTGAAGCCATGCTACGCCATTGGTTCGAAATTACACGTTTGTCAATTTTACAACTTTTTTGAAATTCTGATTTCTTATTTGTTGAGGAACTCTTATGAACTCTTAAATCCATATTTTCTAACGACCAAATATTTCATCCAAAGACTCTACTCAAACTTGTCATCAAAAATAAGCTGCGAAGAAACTGATCCGGCTCGAAAACGGCAAACTTTGCCTTAATTTCATCAAATCAAGTAAGAATTCTTAAAAATTCCACTCAAAAATGGATAATTATAAAATAAGCTAGAATTTTCAAAGTTTCTGCCAAAAAATTGCAAAATAAACGAAAAATTCAAATGTTACGTTCATCTAATGTTGAGTTTAGAAGGGATCAAACACAAATATTAGGAACGCCACTAGATACTTGTAAATCAAGGGGGCCTTAATCAACTTGAGTACGACTCTGTGCAGTTTCAGTATCCAAATGCGTCGTCAAGCTAACCTCATACGCGGTTTAAATGTTCAGTATATGTATACGATATTAAATAACAGAAAATAAGCAATTTGCACTTATTCATTCGAGTCATTGTAATAATCAAAATTATCTACCATAACCAATTATTATTAACATTTTCTATAGACTTACCTCATTGTTATTGTTTCGTTTAATTTTGTGGTAAAATAGTAGAATATTAAAAGTTTATATCTTCACACTATTAAATACACTTCAGCTGAGCCTTATACACACTTAGAACACCCACACTTAACGCGAGAAAATAAAAAATAAACGATTGTCTGTTAATTTTAATTCGCCATTTTTTTGTTGTTGTTGGTACTCATGAAGATAATAAATAAAACCCTAGGTACGCGCTCATATCAGCACCCCTCAAACTGTTTTTATTACCATTCTCTTGGTTTGTAAGTAATTACACAGTCAAGAAAATTAAAAAAAAAAGCCATTACTGTATAGGGTTCCTTATATCTACCCATAACCATTATGTCTATAACTAATATTAATTCCAATAATTAGAAATAGTTTTTGTATCTGAATTGTTTTCGGTGGTTCAGGTGGTTCTATGATCAGGGATCGTCATGTACCGTTGAAGAAGTACTGGTTTAAATACGTCATTTGGGTTGTTGTGTTTTTTTTTTTTGATCAAACAATTTCGGTTAGATGTGGTTTTGTTTGTTGATCAATTAGTGTTTTGTTATGCCATAAAAACTCTATTAATTATTATGATTATCTATGAAAATGTATACTTAAATATATAATTTTTTTAAAAGTGCTTTATTAATGAAACGAGGGTGTTTAGTGTGCTATGACAGTATGGTGGCTCAAAGCACCGTTCAACCCTTTCGTAATGGTAACTGTTAAAATGTGTATATTTATACTTAAGTTTTAATGTAAATACATTTTTAGGTAATGGTGAAGTGTTTAAGGGTGAGTATAAACATTACCAGTAAATCTATAAACTGCCATATCATTAAGTGTATGTCTGAAAATCGAGGCGAAATCAGGGCCGGCTTAAGGACGTTTGGCGCATTTCGGCAGTGACGTAGTCAGGTAGAGTCGCCCTCTGCGCCCTTCTTATAATTAACAAAGTCAATGACAAATTATAGAATTTTAGACAAAGTTTCCTCTAAACTGCGCGGGCGCAGCTGTTTTTGTATTCTGTACACAATGGGCTTGTTCACCATTTTGTTTTTTAATTTCATTTTATAAAAGAATTGCATCTAAAAATCGCAAAAATCCAAATTTCACAACGTCATCGAACGTTTGCTTGGTTTGCTTTATGTTAAGAAAAGGGAGTTCGTTGTAGTATGAGTTTTCTGTACAGCACAGTGTGCGTGGTTGGAGTCACGTGGTTTGTAACGTCACGTATGTATTAATGAAAAATTTTGACTTCAAACACACACTTGAACACTTTTACATACGTTTTAAACATTATTGAACCGATATACTTTTGTATCGCGTAATCAGCGAAAAAATTAGACAGAACATTGGTCATGGGGGCCAGTGGCGTAGCCGCGGGGATCTAGGAGGGACCGTGTCCTCCTCAAATATTTTACGAGAAATAAATAGTTTAAATACAGTAGATTTATTATGGCCCGGCTTTAGTGTCGCTTCAATAAATGTTTCAATAAACAATATGTACAGACTAGGCGTTTCTAATACAAACATAAGAACAATTTCACATACGTTAGAATCTTTGTCTGTTACATCTGCCCGCTGATGTTTCACCATGATCATGACAAAGATAGAAAACTAAATTTTTTATGAATGGAAGAAAGTATGATGTTTAGAGAAATGTTAAATAGTGGGTGTTGTCAATAGCTGGAATTCTTAGAAGTCTGACCACTTATTTTTTGTTTATCTCTGCGAAACCTCTAAGAGCGTGTGTTGCTGTTATGTATTTCCTATGTTCATAATAGAAACGCCAAGTCTATATAGGTGATTAAATTAGGTAACTTTGAATTTCGACCCCCCAGTTTTCAAACGCACGCCACGCCACTGCATGGATCCCAGACAACTTTGAATTTGGTGGCCCCATTTTTATAATAGAATCTCATTTAAAATAATACAAAATTAGATGCAAAACATTTATCAGTGGCGTCAATGACACCATCATGAGGAGAATATATCATGATAAGAACGCCACTGCATTTATGAATAATTAAATGTAATTCACAAGAAAGCTAACTAACCAATACACGCAATTGAATAATTTGGGTAGCCTTTGGCAATTGCCCTTTTGCCCATAGGGTGATACGCCTCTGCAATAGTAGGGTTTATTTTTTAAATGATAAGTTATACAATACACTTCCGCTATAGAGGCTCTGATTCCATTCTCTATTCTCTAGCTGTTTTTTTTTTTTTATTAATTTTGTAATCTGAATCCGGCCCCTACCGTTCTCAGATGCTGTCGATGCCACTGTTCCTAGACAATAAAAACTATTATTGCTTTTTATGAGAATTAATTTAATACGGCTTCAGAAAGCCTGCAAAAGATGGAAATTTTCTGTAAAACTATAGACTTTTAAAGTTATTCATCAAACTTCTTCATCCACAAACATGAAACTTCATGTAATACGATAATGGAATACTTCACCGCATTGATTTATTTTAGAATAAAGCCAGGACCGGCATCTTTAAACAAAGAAAATTTCATATATTTGAAATTTTGACACCTCTACTAGACAATCGTTCACATTCACCTGATCGTAAAAAACCGTCCCTGTCTGTCGTATAATATAACTTACAGGATTTTTGTTTATTTTTTATTTTTATTTTTTTTTTTCATTTTTCTGTTCTTTATTCTTTTCCTGTTCATGTATCTCTATGAATATGCGACTCACGCCTGCTTTTCACTGGTACCAATTTCTGATAAAAATGGGATTTCTCCAGTCAGCCAGTATCAAGTGAGGACATTATATTGGCTTTAAAGGATCATCTAGTATTCTAGCATGGCTTAGGTTCAATACAGAACGGCTAGAGCGTCAAATTTAAATTTAAAATCTTGAACGCATCTCAATACACATATTTGTGTCTCAATAGATATAGAACTGGCAATACAATGAGCGATGCATGCCGAATTTTTGCCATCGTTTTTCTTCGTTTATTGTTGTCTTATTGCATTGATTTGGATTAAATTATTATTGTGGTGTAAGAGTTCTTGGAAATAATTAATAATGTAAAATATAGAGGGTTAATTAAAATTAAAATAGATTTGCGGCTTGAATTGACAGGGTAAGTTTAAAAGAAATCTTGATGGATGAAATGTATGTCGGAAGATAGATAGATCCTCCATTCTTCTCTCTCTCTCTCTCTCACTTTCTCTCTCTTATACTTAATCAATGAAAAGTTTCACAGTTCGCTGTTCAAGACACACCACAAACTGTTCCACTTTAGTTAACAAATAAAAAAAAGAAACAAATTCAAAATAAATATTTGCTTTTAATATACAAAAATTGTGAATTGAATACTATATAGTGTAGCTTTTTGAGGGACTGGAAAATGTTGCTTTTTACATGATCGTTCGTCTCTGAGTGCAGATGACATGGCTAAATTGCATTAACGTATAGTTGAGGGTAGTAATATAAGAGTCTATGTTGTTGGCAATGGGGAGGGAGATATGATTGATTGAGAAGGTAATAACTGAAAAGCGAATCAAAGAGGTGTTTTATATTGAAAGTATTGACTATATTGTACGTATAGATTTATAGTTCATAATATACCTACACAGCTACCTGTTTTTTAAGTTACAATCAATTTTTTATTATGGTAGATTTCAACATGAAACATTTCTCGTATTTTACGTATGACAACATCAAAAGGAAAATCGCCTATTGGTAAGTTGTTCTTCCCCCAATTTTCTCTTATCACAATCAGATAGTACAACACTATTGAACAATTCGTCGAATTGGAATAACATATAAATATAATAGTAGTAAATGGCTGATTTTGGGAAGATTTTAATTTCGATTTGCTATAACGAAAACAATCGTTTCCTTTTATAAAATAGAAAGTATAGGTTAACGACCATATCGATTTTAGCTTAACGTCTTTTGTGATTTACTTTCTATTCATTTGAAATTTGCCCCATACTACAATTTCAACCCCCTCTTTCTTCATCTTTCCACTTTAAGTCTCAATTAATTATATTCGTTCAGTAGTCACCTGAATGCCTCCATATACTAGGGAGTGGTTTTGAAATTGTCGTTTCAGAAAAAGGGGGAAAAAGAACTGTTTTTCCAAGTAGAAAAAGAGGCGAACTATGAAAACACATTTCTGTCACTTGCCAGATCATCACTATTTGTATTGTGAAAGATTTGCCAAAAAAAAAACGAAAACTAAGGAAGTTTCTATCAATTTATCGATTTTGTAAAGTGATCTTTGTTTAGAGATGTGAGAATCGTTATCAGATTGATATAAGAAGGGTTTCGCAGATTGTCAATTAAAACACTGATATCATTTGAAATGAATCCGGCTACCACATTAAAAAACAAAATATTGCGCTATTTTTTCAATTACTTTTAGATTGAGTAGAGAGGTTTTTAATTCAATATTGAACCTGATGGTAAGTAAGCTTTTTCGTTTAACTCCCCCCAAAATACCACAAAAGGTTGAATTTAGTAATAACATTTCCACCCTTACAACAATTTCATTTCGTCTTGATGAAGATTAAAGATAAAATAAGCTGTAAAATTGGAATTTATTAAAAATTTTCACAAATCAAATTAATTACTTAGAAACAAGTTTTAATAGAAACTATTCGATAAGTTTTAACTTCTATTGGCGAATGAAAAGGATTTTCAGACAACTTCTAGACGATTATAGGACGCAATAAAAAATAGACTGGAGTCAATACGGCGGTGATAGATAAAAATTAAAGGTTTTATCCAGGATTGTGCAGGGAAAAATCTGTGCAAAATCACAGCCAATTGCACTTGATAAATCAGTCATTGTATTTTCTGTCGAAACGGTCAATCGGACTTTTTCTCAAAAAAAACAAAAATGGAAAAAATGAAGTGAAATAAAAGAAAAACGTTTGCGAACAAAGAACGTGTGCATCACTTGCTTCCTAATGGAATTGTAGAAGAATCAGAAGCGAAAAGGAAATAATGTCTATTTTGTACTTTGTATGTACATGTGCATCTTGGTGAATTTCTATTGCAATCTGTTAACTTACATTTTTATTTTGATTTTATTGATTTTGATTTTCGTTGAAACATCTCCCCCTATCTACGTCGATTAACCTATTGAATATTTAATTTTGAATCAATTCGGTTCTTGTTCCTTGTTAACGGAGATTACTAATTTTCCAAAATATGCTGTCAAAGATTAATTTTACATATAAACGTTCGCAGAATAGTAATCTAAATTTCTAAACGAATTTATGGTAATTTTATTGCATTACAGGGGAGAAAAAAAATTTCAAGTTACATTTAATTTAATTCACTCAACGTTCACAGCAACACGTTTCTCAACAATTAACTCGATATCAATAATATCTGTATGTTTATTGTTAAAATAAATTTAAATATATAAAATCATTTCATTTATTTTTATGTTGACAATAAAAATTACTAATCGTATTTTATCATTCTATTACATACTTTTATTGTTAAACATTGTTATGATTTTACGTATCAAAAATCCAATGAATAACAAATAGACTACTCAAATTACATTCACATACACACATATTTGCAATATGACCACTATATAATTATTTTATTATAATTATATTTGTCCTGTTTGTGTTTTATTGTCAACAAAACACTATTGCTATTATCATAAATCAATCAATATCAAATATTATGCTTTAGTTAAACTATCCAATTATAATTTTTTTAATGAAATCTCTACCTTTCTATTATTTTACATTAATACAATTATAAAATTTTCATATATTCAATGTATTTATTGATAGTCGTATAATATATGACAGTATTATTATTTTGTATTAACATATCAATTTATTTCTATAAAATGAAATAATTAAGTAAGCCTGTAAAGAAAAAAGTTCTGTTATACTATTGGGATTCGAACTCCACGAGTCACGGTTGCCGGTCAAGCGTGTTATTCGCCTACGAATCCGTACGTTAATCGACGGAACAATTAGATTAGAATAATCAGTGTTTCTCAACCGTTGTGCTGTGAGAAGACTCCAAGTGTGACACGAATTGCATTTGTGTTTAAGTTATAAAGCCGTGATCCCAAGTCGCCTGATTCGGCGAACTGCGAGCCAGGCAAGACGCCGTGAGAAAGGATGCGCCGCCATTTCTGGCTCGCCTCGGGATGGCTTCTGCTTTCTCACCAATTGTCGGTATATTTGGCACGAGTCAAAGAGAAGGCCTCGTCATATATCGGACCTGAGCCCTAGGAAAATGCAAATTTACCACACTTCAATAGCGCCCATGTTGTCGTTAATAAATGTAATTATTCTTTTCATAGTAAATTAAAAATGGAGTGGACCAACGACATTATTTCTGTCGTTTTATGAAGGAGAGCCGGCGATATGGACTCCAAGACATCTAAACCATAAAAACAGAAATCTTGTTCACTATATGCTTGGAGGCGCATAGAGGGGAAACTAAACTGGACAAAACACGGGCAAGAGTTGCCAAGCCAACAGCAATCACACACCACGAACTCACACGCGTTGTGGGAATATCATCCACAAGTCAAGCCTGGTGACGAGCTAAGCCTGGCCGAGCCTCTACAATAGCCGAGCCACGAGCCAGGCCGAAAAATCACGCGCCGGGGTTTTAGTCGCACCCGATTTTAATGGAGATCAAAATGGAAAAAAAATGCGAATTAAAACGACTAGGGGAGAGCGGGGCAAAGTGGGCCCCTTAAGGAAAATAATCATAATAGCACTAATTTTTTTTACGCGTTTTACTTCTTTCTAGACCCTTGTTACTTATTTAATATTATTATATTGCGATCATTAAAATTATAAAATCAAAAATGTGGGGCAAAGTGGGCCCCCCAAAAAAATATTTTATAACTGATATTTTTTCATTCTATATTATTATTTTAGCAATTAATGATTAAATAATCGAAAAAAATTAATTAGATTATCTTTAACTTTCACAATAAATTATATTTACAGTGAAACCTCTCTATTGCGGACACTCATGGGAGAAAAAAATAATTATACGCAATAGGAGGTGTCCTTATAAGAGACTTTTAGGTTCTTGGAGACTTCAGCTACCTACTTTTTACACTTTGCCTTCATATTTTTTGAAGCATTGAAAATTTGAAAGGGCCCACTTTGCCCCCATATTTAGTGAAGCATTGAAAATTTTAAGGGGCCCACTTTGCGCCACTCTCCCCTACATAAATATGGTTTTATAATGCAGCAGAAATCTTATTGAATTTAAAGTGCGCCCCACTAAACAAAAAGGTTGGGAAACACTGGATTAGATCATGGATATTGGTGAAGATACTAATTGAACTACTAACGTTTTTTGAGCAACCAAAGTTGTTTTTTTTTCTTAAAATATTCTATTTAAGTGATTTTAATTAGATTGCCAGTGTTAATTAGTGGGATATTAAGTTTGTTGAGAAAATTGCAAATTACCACCTTTTACTCTAATAAATTAAAACGAAATTTTCATACAAAAATAGTCAATAGAAATTCCTCTTAACACACACCTATTTTAAAAAATTTCCCTATCTTTTTATTCATCACTTTATTAATAATTTAAAAGAAACATCAATATTTCTGGTATTTCTTTACGTTTGTTTTTTAAAATTTATTATTCGATCCGATACAGTAAAGCCATGTTTTACATTTTTCCCATTTTCATGCATATTCATGTGAAGAAGAAAAAGTCTAAGTTGGGAATTTCTATATTTTCTTAAATTGGTCTTTTATCTTCTTGTGTTTTCTTTTTTTGTATGAAAATACAAATGTCTTAGGGCCTATGCACATGACGTCTTTTTCAGCGTTCGGTATCGCAGATTATTTTGGTTTGAATTGATAGAAACGCATGCGAGCATAGCGAAGTGGTTCTTCTCTCTGCATTTTGTTATGTGCTGCATTTTTTATTTTATTTTCACTCTCAATTTTTTTTCGTATCGCTTTCATGTCAACGCGTTGCAGTACGTCTTAATTGCGTTTAGCACACGTCGTGTGCATAGACCCTAAATAATAGATCTTTCGTAGGTATTGTTCAATGACATCTCCATCTCTAACTGTCTGGGTTTTTGTTGAAATTAAATTCTATTCTTTTTGTGTTTGTCGAATGTTTGGACATTTATTTTGAACAAATCATTTTAATTTAATTCTATAATGTAATTATTCTCAAAAATTATGTTAATCGATTCATCAATCTGATGTTTGTTTATTGTTAACAAACATAACAATATCTGATTTCTAATTGAATTGTATATAAGCAAGTTGTACATAGTTGTGTGATGATTGTCGCCGGTAATTAGTGTAGAGGCGTGATGGCTATTGTGTTGAAGACTAATATCTATCATACAATAAGAGATACACTATACACACCCTAATTATAGACAGACAATAATCTAATAACATATACGCTATATGTATATGTATATACATATATAGTTAGTATAGATAATCGGGCAGACATTTAAAAAATGTTTTCGGTCAAGCAAGAGAGAGGTGTCAACATTGGAAACACGATTCCGATATCCGCCTACGATTGATTCATTATTCAAATCCAATAGAGATTGTTACAGTGAAATAACATTTTATTATTATCGTCTATTCGTTTCAAACAAATCAAAAAAAAAAAGAAAAATTACATTCAATTAAATCGAACTTTAAAAACAAACCATTATCTGTTATCATTAAATTTAAAAAATATACCACAGAAATATAGAAGTTGATGCAAAATATAGATATATATATATATTTCGTTTTTTATTAAAAATAGCCATATTGCGTGAAGATTTAAACAATACGTTTAAATGGCCCGTTGATTTTCCAGATACACGTATTATATGTTTTCAATTTAGAATCGTGATTGTGGTAGTTATTGTTGAGGGTGTATGTATGTGTATGGTGGTGTGTTGTGCAAGCTTTCGTCATATTAGCATTTAACCCCTGCAACAAATCGATTTCGTATTGTACCTAATTAGCAGCAAAATAGGATAGGTACACCATCAGAAACTTAATGATCCTTTGCAATTCCCTGAAACGATTTGACAAAGAATGTACACGTATTACTGAACGAAAAAAACAACAACAACAACAACAACGAAACAAAACAGATCATTCTTACAACTTTGTTTCGAAGAAGTTTACAATTTGATCTGTACAACAGACTCGATAATTGTCGCTTCTTAACCGCACACGCACAAATATGTTATTTATTTTTACCATAATACGATACTATTTCAAGCACATAATAAACAACAATTAAAAACAAATAATACAACAAAAGTTTTATGTCTATTTTATCAAAAAAAAAATTATAGATAGTATCTTCTTTATTATTTCCATTCGCATTCGCAATCTTTATTTTCAATAGAAATGTTTTCAATTAGAAAAAATTACGATATTACGAAATTAGGACTCTATTCAAACAACAATATTTTATTAACATTAAATTAATAAACTATAGAAGTTATTAACAGAAATTGTTGATTGACACGACCCAAAAAGCAAAAACATCAAACTAAAACTAAACTAAATAATTCAAATTTACCAAATAGTAAACATATTTCAAGAGTGGAAAAAAAAACGAAATAGGATAAATAAATCGACGAGAACTTTTTATAGACCAAGACCAAAAAGAAGAAGAAGAAGAAGGAAAAAAACACATAAACCTTTCGGAGATTAAGTTTTGATTTCTCTCTAATCTTTTTCGACAAGATTTTCTTTAGATGAAAAATTATTCGAGACATTAGGAAAAAATAACAAAATTCCAGTGTTAAACTTATAATTATTTATACATTTTTACATTAAAAGAGAAGTACGTAATTCAATTGTTTATTATTAACAAAAAGTCATAATTATAACACGACTGTATGGATATAATTATTTTCTAACACAAAGTCGGTGAAGTGTTTCATTTAGGAGAATCGAGTATTTTTGGGGACAAGTAGATCGTACAATCGTTGTTATAAAAGTGGTGCAACGTTGGACTCGTTACTGAAACAATTACAATGTAGTGTTTCAGAATTAGTGGTCAATGTATTTAATGTAATCAGGTACGAACAGTTCTTTACAGAAATCAAAAAAGTTCTTGCATTTTTTTGGGATACTATTAGGTTTAATCTATGTAATTTTAAGCCGATTCCATACACTATAGCCAACATTAGGGCTAATGCTGGTTCCAAAGTTGCGAGCTATCTGTTAAAACTTCAAAGTAATTAGTTTCAACGTTTTATAGTCGTCTATAAATTGGACAGTCGTTCATTTCGTGTATGTCCACCAATGCTAAAGTTGGACATTCACGGCGGATCCATTTACCCCAAGGCCGTTTACACCATGGACACCGAATCCGTATGCTAAACAACGGCGGAGTTTCGTACACATCAAGTCTTAAGGACAGAGAATATCGTCGGGGCAAGTTGTCTTTTTCTAAATTTCTGCGCATGCGCGTATACATATTATATACAATCTACCGAATTGTACCGTATTTTACCAGTTGGTTCTACCGATTTCACTCCGTAGGAACCTCTAGTAACACTAACTCACGATGAGTTAGAAAGAATAAAACTGTCCCGGCACAAGCTATCTGTTTCTAAAAGTGGCAGACTACACTCTCCACTCCCGCTATTCGGAGTCCATGGTTTACACGATCGAGCCAGTTCCTAGCGTTTTCCTTCTAGTAGGTGTTTAGTGTAGTGTCTCACTTCATCAAATATAATAATATGAACGGGCAAAAGTCGCGAATATTGACCAGGTGGAAAATCTGTCTCGACTGTCTGACCAGTTTCTGTTTTTATCTCAACTTATATGAAAAAAATGAGAGTGGATATTGCCGATGCTTTCTCCTAGTTTGCTGCCGCATACTGTATAGTTCCTCACACATGGCGAGTTTTTGGATCTGCACGGGGCCAGTTGGCGTGTTGGATCATTTGTGATTGGGCACATTTATGTCCGCTCTGTTCGGAACTAACTGAACTTGGCCCTAATGTTTGGATGCTTGGACAAAACTACTTTGACGAGGGATTCAGCATTAGTCTTGTATGCAAGCATAGCATTGTAATGGTCATGTTGGAGAGCTTAGGATAAATCTATCTCGAAATCCTAGAATACCATCACGTTTCAATTGATTGATTTTTTAAGATGAAATAGACTGTATATCGTCGTATCTACAGTTGATAATTCTTCACTGATTACGTAATACATAATGCAATTATTCATCATATTAAAAAAAATCTAATCGAAGGCCGTAAATGAATCAAATCAATTAGACTTTATGATTATTCTATTTATAAATAAATTTTCTTTGATGTAATAAATTTATTCATGGTGTTCCTTTTTCAGTGAGATTTAATTGATTTTTTTTTTCCTCTAATTATAAGCGTGTGCAGTAACACCTTTGTAAATACATTCATAAGAAAATCGAAAAACCCTATACAATGACTATATAAAGTGAGTTATCTAGAACAATAGAACAGTTTTGGATAGACTGGACATTCATTGTATTGAATGAGGGTTGATGCTGTCACTGGGATAATTCTGATGATATCCACTTTTGATCATTGGCTGTCGATGTGTCAATAAATCGAATTACAGAGGGATTTTTTCCTGTTCATTCAATTCGATGTTTTTTATTTATTTTTATTTTTATTTTTTTATTCTAAACTGTATACACTTTATATTATAGTTGGAGTGAAGTAATCAAAGTGAAATGAAAAAGCACTTCAAGTGCCGCCAATCAATGACAGAAAGTATAGAACAAAATTGTCATTATTGAAGTGTTGTATATTGGTTTGCAACAAAATTATTTTGATTAAAACTACGACTTGCTCAATTATAATGAAAAAGAGAACAAAACAAAAATATATATCAAAGGGTTCTATTTTGATAAAATTAGGTACAATAAATTTGTATTACACGATAAAATACATGTAAGACTTCAAAACTATTAATTTTCCAATCTATTTTGTTTTTACAGTGAATAAAAATAATGTAAGTTTGAAACTAAATATGTGTTAGATAATCATAAATACGCCCAATGGAGATTAATTATTTCCAATTATTTTGAATTGTGTAACTTACATTATAATCAAAAGATGGGCGTAATAATCTTTAATAGCTTTTTTTTTATTCTATAAATGATATTTAAAGAATTAGAAAGCAATGCTATTCATTAATATGATTACCTCAATAATAAAGTAATTGTGGAACTTAATATGTTCGAGGAGAAACACCATTTTATTGGATTGCAAAAGAAAAAAAGAGTGAATTACGTGAATTGGCATGAAGGAGAGATTTTTTTTGTTTACTTATGTGTCAATCAGAAGTATGCAATATCGTTGTATTAAAAAGGTTAATTAATAATATTTTAGAATTTGTTAGTCGAGAGGTATATTGCAGTTGTTTATCATCAATGTTGTAGAAATTTCCATTAACTACATTTATTAAAGAAAAAAATCTACACTATTTCTATTAATTTATTCCATTTCAAATATGCTGCCAGAGGCAGTACCCTATTATTCTAATAACATTAAAAATAGAAATATGCCAAATTCAGTACTTCAATTTTAATTGAATTGTAGGAAAATTTGAAAAATTCAATTTCAATTTAATGACAAATATTATAAAGTTTTCCTTTTACAATTTTAAAATTTAATTTTCTGAAGCCATTTTCTGTATTAATAAAGCTTTCCTAGACCGAGGTACATCCTACATCCTGAGCAAAGGCGTTTTCTGGCGTTCGTTATTGGTTTATACATATCGAGATAGATATGATGAGTATGAGGCAACATTTGTGTTTCAAATAGTCAAACTATACACAGGATTTAATTTTGAACTTTTGGCGCCTCTTGAAAGATGGCACATTTGGCGATAACCCGACTATCTCTTGCTTTAATCCCCCACTATTCTCAACGTGCAATACAAAAGTTTTGATGGTTAGTTTGGTATAGCTGGGTGCTCGTATATTGAAATGTAGCTCCTGAAAAGCATTGTTAACGTCATCCCGAAAGCTATCCACTGATTTTCTAACAAGCCTCTCCGTAATGGACTGTGCCGCTGAATGTTGGTAGGTTGAAGGTGGAATTGAATGGATGCTTGAAGTGCAGATGATGCAGCACTGACATGCAGGAATCCCATGAAGCTGGTTGGTGCTGAGTATGCAATGCTGTACAGTGGAGCCCTGTACACTATGACTAGTCAGATGAATGTCTTTTAGGTGTGTTCAAGGGTATGTAGAGAGTTCTTCTTCAATGTAGCGTCAAGGTCAGCCTTCCAACTATCGTATAGAACCAGCAAATAATTTTGCTGACTTTCAATCGACACATATGCTAACGTTAAAAGTGTATCGTATCGTGTGCGGAACATCAAACGATCTGTTTGCTTAAACGTTCTTTGCCTAAAGAAAGTCGTTATGAACGTTAAAATCGCCGTTCAAATTATGATTAAAATCAGAATTAAACTGATAATATCATGAAATAATTTACACAATTGAATTTAAAATTTCTTACGTGATTTATACTATATTATCATTTTAACAATCAATACAAAATATGAATGATTTTCTTTTTTATAATATTTATTAAATTGAAATTGGAAAGGTTTTTTTTATTCATCTTACATAACCAGATTTCTAAAGATCGATTAATTCGAGTTGGTTTTGTTTTGTTTCTTTTAAAAATTTCGTTGTTGTTCTGTTTTGTTTCATTTACAGAATGCAAGGTCATAAATAGTATATTCTTATATTAGATACAAAAGGAATATAGTTATTATTGTCTAGAATCGACCTGGATCATCAAACCCATTAATTAAATTAAAGTCCAGTAGAATTCGCCTAAAGCATTCAAAATATATTATGACAGTTTCAAATGTAATCATGTTACTTTAATCATTATCAATGAAAATTTTCAAATGATTGAAATAAATGTAGGAAGAATAACCTATATTGTCGTTAAATTTTAATTTATTATAAAAAATTTATTAATATAGTGTTTTGTTTGTAAAACAATTAACAATAGCTATTGTACAGATTAATCTTGACAAATTGTAAAGGTGAAGGTGCACCTGAATGGGGAATATAGAAAGGTAAAAACGTGTTGATTTAATTCGATACACATCAAATTCAACAAAACCTGATTACAAATGTAACAACAATTCTCACATATTATTATTATTATTATTATTAATATTATTTTTATTTGTTTTTACTATTACAAAGTGCATAGTTTCCTTGAGAACGGCCTTTATTTATCGTGTTGAAACCCACCCTATACGAATTCTTACGGAAATATCATACCAAAGATTAAATCCAGTTGAATTGATTTTCTATTGTTGTTTTTCAATAATATTACCTTGATTTTTAATTTTTTTTTTTTTTTGACCTGTTGAAAACTTTATCATAAATATCGATCAAAATTCAGCAATCAACAAGTGATGCTTAAATTTAAACAAAAAAAAAACCAAACCAAAAAACAATGTTGACACTTTTTGTTTATTATAAATAATGTTTGACGTGTGTATAGTGTATGGTCAACAATAAATATTTCCTTGATGGTTGTCCATCCGTATTTGGAATTTCCGTTGGAATATCAAAACAGAATTTTAATAATTAAGTGCATTTAAAAAAAAAAAAAAAATTACAACATTGTCTCGTATATACATACATATATATATATATTTAATACGCAACTGTCTGTACTGTTGTTTTGTATCAAGAAATAAATTAAAACATGTGATAAGCGTGGAAAATTCGTGAATGGACGTCATTTTCGTTGTTGAAAAACGTCATAAATCAACATGTTTGATACAAAAACGTATTCAGAAGTCAAGTTGATTTCTACACGTAATTATAAAAAAAAAATCTAATATATTATTTAATAATTTATCAATTCGTGTCAAAATTTGTATAATATTACGTTACGGAAATTTCGAAATCTATACATGTGTATGATTATAACATAAATATACATATGTATATATTTGTAGTATATGTGTATATAGTTGTCCCATTGCAACCCTGTATAATGCATATATTTGTCTGTGTTTGTGGCTAAGGTAATCCCTTGTATGTTTACTTCATACAAAGTTGCTCTTCATTGCTATGTATATATGCACACCCAACTGGGGATTGATTCTTTAAAAACCACCTGAAAACCACTAGACCGTTGATATTAAACTGAAACTACTCAATTATATCTTATGATTCATACAAATCTCTGGATACTATATCTAGTTGGATTTATTCTTTTTCATCCAAAACTGATTTCCCAAGACCAAGTGATACAAAAGTATAGTAGAATCCTCCTCTTTGGTCCTTTGTATCTTCCTTTTTCTACCGATATAAAATAAGCTTCGATACTGGTTGAAACAACATTCTATATAACTATGATGCGGATATTACCACAAATGACCTTGTTGTTTAAAAATTTGCAATTTATCCACTTGATATTTTCCTCAATCCAAACCTATGTCGTAAGTTCATGATGTTTTGCCTTGGGTTATTATATGTAATAATTAATATTGATCATTACACATACAAGGCCGCAGTACTATAATTTCCTTGTCTTGACCGTGTTAAGGAACTCCACTTATTTACACTGAAACGTCAATTGATTCGTTATTATTTATCACAGTTTAAACCGAACCCACATTTCTAAAAAAATCCAATTTCTTAAAATGTTCATTCTAAAACATGTCAGTATTTGTCAAATAATCCATCATTCTTTGTGGGGGCAGATCGTTAGAACATCTTTATCTTGATATGGTTCTAACAGGCCCGCGCTAAGGCATATGGGCGCCTTTGTTCACACACACGAATTTTGCCGCCCCTCGCATGGATGTATATTTTTT
>JAZBGY010001503.1:0-20865 GCA_037414755.1 Lydus trimaculatus | reverse complement strand
CTTTTTGGAGCTAATTCATCATCATCATCATCATCATCATTATTATAATCTCCAAATTTACGTTTCCGTGAACAATTATCTGAGGGAAATTCATAAATACTATCAGCATCAATTTCTTGCCGTTGCCTATTTCTAATACGTTCACTTTGTCTTGTTTGCACATACACTTTACGTTCCCTTTTCTTTCTCACTTTTATCTCATTTGAATTTTTACTATTACTATTATTATTATCCAATATAACAATGCCACTTGAACTAGTTGATTCATCACGTGATTTATTTGAATTAATTATTGTTGTTTCTAAAAATTCATTTACCCTGTTGTTATCATCATCATCATCAACAACAACAATTCCAGTTATTATATCATCTTTACAATGATCTTCATCAGTCTTTTTATTATCTAATGATAATTTTGGTCCACTTTTAAGTGAGCCACCATCACTTGTGAAACTAGATGATGATGTACTATTATTATCTGATGAACTCTTTTTTAAACGTCTACGTTGTGCTAATTTAGCACTTAATACATCTTGTAAACGGAAACCTTCACGTTGTGCTTTATAAAATGCATTAAATGTTGTTTGTAATGTTTTCTCAGCTGTACTACCTAATATATCTGGTGTCATTAATGGTGTTGAAATGAAATTTTGACTACCTTGTATCCATGAATTCGTTTCTAATTGATTCATTTGTAAACGTTGATTTGGATTAACTGTTAATAAACCTCTAACAATATTTTTTGCATCATTACTAACACCATTCCATGCTGATGAATTAAAATTAAAATCACCATCTTTAATACGTTCCATTATAGATGAAACATTTTCATCACGTGATCTAGCATGAAATGGTGCTTTACCTGATAACATCGTATAAAGTATAACACCTAAACTCCATAAATCACAATTCTCATCATATCCTTCTGGATCACCTTTTAAAACTTCCGGTGCAGCATAATGTAATGTAAAACATGGTGTATGCAATGATTCTTTTTCTTGTTTTAATCTAGCAAAACCAAAATCAATCACTTTAAGTTCACCATCATCATCATCTGATGTAAATACAAGATTTTCTGGTTTTAAATCTCTATGTACAACACCACATGAATGCATAAAACTCACAGCCGATACTAATTTTCTCATTATTGCTGATGCTTCATATTCTGTAAATTTTGATTTTTTCCGTATTCTATCAAATAATTCACCACCTTTCAAATATTCCATAACTAAATATGTATGAGCCTCATCATGTATAACATCATGTAATGTGACAATATTAGGATGTCCTTGGCATGCTCTTAATAAATTAATTTCTTGTGAACAATCTTTTTTCCTACTAACTATTTTAACAGCATACTCTTTATCATTATTACGATTTGTACATTTTCGACATATTGAAAATGTACCATCACCTAATAACGATTCATCTAAATCCATATCATACATTTGGAAGAACTTTGAATTGTTAATTTTACAATTTATCAATTTTGTACTATCGTGGTGTTGTTTTGTTGGTTGTAAAATTTCATCGGATATTACATTTTTTGAAAATAATACCGATGGTGCCACATATGAATAACCTTTGAATATTTTATCATAATTTGGTGGTACAACAGCTGGTGAATCTGTTGGTGGCATTTGTGTAAATTCTTCACTAAAATTCGACACGTCCAATTCATTTCTATTGAATTTTCATAGAAGAAAAAAACAACATTAACTTTACAAATATACAACTTTTTTCGAAAAAAAAAAAATACCTAATGATTGGCTTGAATGGAGCTGATATTTCTTTACGTGCCAATTTCTCCCAATCTAAACTCTTGAAGAATGGATGTTTTTTCAATTCTTTGGCATCACCTTCACCACCACCCAAACGTTTCCTTGGATCCTTCACCAATAATTTACTAATAAAATCGGCTACATCTTTTCCTAATGCTGTAACAACAACAAAATATATCAAAATCAAAATAATTAGGAAAAACAAAAGGCGGAGATATTGTGAAAGTCTTTTGTTAATAAAAGCAAAAAAAAATGAGGTCATTTTCCATTTCTGTATCTTTCTTCTTCTCCTCACCTTGACAACTATTTCCTCATTTAATTTTGTAATAATCAAACGTTTTTGTATTAAATGATGAATCATATAATATTTTTTTTAAAACAGTATATACTTACATTCAGGTATCGGTGGGGTTGTTTTTAAAATACGTCTAGAGATCTCTTGTTGCGTGTTCTTTTCACCCTCAACAGTGAATGGGGAAGCTCCAGTCAATAATTCGTATGTTAAAACACCCACAGACCACCAATCTACTGCCTATAATAATAATAAAAAAAAGAATAAATATTTCATCAAAAAAATTCAAAAAATTTATACAATTTTTTCTCTCTATTATCAGTAATTTTAATATTATTGTTTTAAATTGTATGTTCGCCGTATTGACCTTCAGCTGTTGTTTAGCTTCATAGGTCATGGTTACTTAAATTTGAAAACTAAAATACTTGTGAACCTTTTTATAGAAAGACTCGTCCTTTTTTTCCTTGTTTCTATCTAATGTTGAAATTTTATCAACACCAAATTACCAAAATGAAATAAAAAAAACACAACACGTTAGATAATTACTAGAGTCTAAAGTGTAAGGTCTGGAATTAATCAAAGATAAAATTACTGATTACTTAAAATTCGCTTTAAGCAATTTCAAAAGCTTTATCAGGAAGAATCAAATATACGCTAATTTTTTTTTTTTTTGGTTTTTGTTTCGTTTAATTATAGTTAATGGTGAAAGTTGTATTTCTTCAATAATTTGTTTTTTTCTACTTCTATAGGTTACATAAAAATTCATCAAATCCCAAAAATATAAACAGAAAATTTATCGATTGACAATTGTATTCAATTAGGAAATGTTGCAACTTAAACACAATAAACATTGCGTATATTACAATATGGTTTGGTTTCGATCAATTACTGGCACACTTTTCTGACCCAGATAGAAACAAACAAGATTGCGAATGTTTTGCACTGCTCACATTTCAATAGTAATTTGCAAATTTCCAATGAAATTTTTTCAAATAAACTTTCATTCAAACCGATATAGAATTTTTTGATAGATGAATCAACAATAAAAAAATAAAATAAGTAGAGATCTTTTAATTTCACCAAAAAGATTTCCAGATGGGTAATCGAGTGTAATATTTAAGACAACAATAATAATAATAATAATGATAATAAAGGAAAGGCCACCACTTTTTCCATAGTTATGTGGTAATGGTTCCTGTATTGCATAATTCAATACACATCCAAGGACTTTCTAATAATAAATCTTTCTCTTTTCAACTTACATACGTTTATCGTATTTTATAAAGTAGTACAACATGCAAGTAGTAGTATGGTTAATTTGAATTTTAGACAAACTATGCAATTCCGATGACAACTATTTTAATGCATCAGTTGGAAATAGGTCGATATTCGACAATTTTCTCAATAGTCTAGTCTAGAGTACAATACAGAAGGGTGTGTGTGTGTGTTTATAAAATGACATTTCGTAATTGATTCTTAATCTGTCTTGATAGTTGTATTTTTAGATTACCAAAGCTTGTTTGGCATCTGATGCAAATTATTTTTATCTTGCATACTTTCTATTTATCACAATCCTCTGCTAAATGTATTTAAAATTGTTGAATAATACAAATATTTTCTTCAATACAATAATACTAGACAATTTTGGCATCTAACTTGGAATTAACTGTAAAATTACAGTTATCTGGAAAAGTGATTAGACCAACCACAACAACAACTAAACCGAAAGAATATAACTTTGGAATATTTAGTTGTTAGATTACTGCAAAACATAGACCAAGTGGGTCAGAGCCTCGAGACCAGCCAATTGGGACGGCGACGACGTCGTCGTCAACGATGGCGATAGGAGAAACGGACACTTGGGAAATCACCATTGACGGAGAAAGAAGATAGATCAAACACTGTTGGTTTGTTAACAGTGAAAGTAGGATATGCTACTATTTAAAATTGTGTTTACATTTTCAATATTTAAATATATGTACAGCCTCTTCAAATATCATCTGTGCTCTATTTTGTTCAATTTTTTTTATTCGGTAATTAGTGATATTCTTCTGTTACAATTCACTGCTTATTTTTTTAAATCCTGGGAATCTAGACAACACTAATTGGTATAGAATGAAAGTTTGATTCACACCTGATGCAAAAGTTAAGTTATCACGTGAAGGTGATTCTTGATAATTAAAATTAAAGAAAAAAAACTCCATATGCGCGATCCCACGTTCGCTATTTAACAGTTATTAAAACTTCCTGAACCATCCAACTTATAAAAATAAACAAAAAGAAAACAGAGAAAGATATGGAAAAGAATGTAGCAAAATAACTGTCGTAACACTTTATTTAATCATGGCCAACATTATTATTAACTTTTACATAAAAGTTGAAGTGAATTTTAAAACTCTCTCATTTCTCATACTCTCAATTACCCCCCCGCCCCAAACAACGGTTTTAATTAAATCATTTAGCAAAAAAATTAAATAATGAATCCTATTATCAGAAAACAAAACAAACAAAAAAAAAAGACGACCAATGAATTAATTTACGTAATCAATGATGCGCACACGTTTAATTCAAAGGCCACAATTACACCTTCCAAGTGGGTTTCTAGGTAACCGACTTGCTCACACATGAAACAACACACCAATAGAACCTTCTTATCAAAACTAATTAGAGTTCATCTAATTAAAATCAATAAACTATAACTGATTCTTGTTTTTGTTTTATAACCCCTACATAAGACTACACCTACTCTCCTATACTAAAACTACTACTAATAATAATGTTTGATTAATTTGAAATCAATATAGGTGTACACGTGTAATGAACTAGTGGTCCACCCTTGACTGGAAGAGGTCAAGTGAATATGTTACGTGTTTGTTGTATTTTTTTTTTCCATCGCATGTAACTAGAAATAATCAATATTCTTCATTTTCTTTCATCTGCATCTACATTCTACAAGAAGCAAGAGTGAAATTGATTGAGAGAGAGAGAGAGAGAGAGAGTGGTGTTTTACACTAGAAACATCAACAGAAGATAGAGATATTTATGTTTTTCTTCTCTTTATGGTATTGAAACAGTTAGATACTGAATGTAAATGAACTGATTTGTAATTATTGTAGATTGGTATATGAAACCATTAACGGACAAACTTGTTAGTACATTATAGATGTATAGAGGAAAATCATATCTCATAGTGTTGGCTGGCGCCTGACAATTGATAACAACTCAATTTCCGATTCCTTGTTTCTAATTTTTTTTTGCACAAAATATTATTTCAACAATTTCAATTTATAATTTTATAATACAATAATAAAAAGAAACGATTTCAACAATAAATAATTAAATTTGTTTAAGCAACTTTCATTAAAACATACACAACAATCATATATCAAAATGCATCTTTCATAATGCATTAATAACCTTGAACTAAGATCATTAATTTATTATTGGCAAATGATTATGCAATTTTGTTTATTATAATACACAATGTAATTGGTTAAGTGTGTTAAACTTTTATATGATATATCGTCAACTAATTGTTTAAACAAATAGAAGCAAAAACAAAAAGTATTATTTTAATAAATAAAATAAAAATATACTTACAATATCATGGCCTTGTGTGCCACCTTTTACAACTTCTGGTGCCATATATTCAATTGTACCACAAAACGAATAGGCCCTCTGATCACCACCATCACCACCATCACTCTCCTTTGGTAATTCTTTACTTAAACCAAAATCAGTCAAAACAATATGACCAGATTCATCGACCAATATATTTTCTAATTTAATATCTCTATAAATTATACCAAGCTGTAATAGAGATAAAAATAAGAAAAAAATTATAAAAATAAATCAAATATACTATAAAATTGGGGTCGAAAATAACAATAATAATAATAATAATACAGAAACGACAGAAGGAGGATAGAAGAGACACCAGGTGTAGAAATTCTTAACAGGTTAACAAAAATTTTGAGATTTTTAAAATTGCAGTCGTCTGAAGAAGTATACAACCGATATACACATACAAGTCTTCACTTTTGTATTTTGTAACAGATGGTGGGTTATATGGTGTAGAAATTCTTATGAAGGGATGTACAGGGTGGTCCATTTTCGATGGTATTTAAAGTTAACACTCCTATAAGCAGTGATCGGATAAAATAACTGATGATACATTCTCATGTTACTTTTTTATAACTAATCAGATGGTGCAATCAGATTCTCGTTATGTTCTTTTGTTTTAGAGTTATTCAACTTTTTTACTATTTGTATCTCATATATTTTTAGGAAAATTGAAAAAATTCTCATTGCTTTTGATACAGTTTTTAATATAAATTTTACACGCTTTATCTATTTGTGAGTAGGTTTTATCGTGTTTGAGATATAACACAAATTTGTATTTTTTCTAAATGCGTCTTCCATGCGTCATATCCCAAAAACAGTAGAACATACTCAAAAATAGATAAGACAGGTATAATCTGCATTCAAAAATGTATCAAAAGCTATGGAATATTTTTCAGTTTATTTGAAAGTTTGCAAGATATAAAGCATTTTCGAAATAGTGAAAAAGTCAAAAAAATAAAGCTGAATAACTCGAAAACAAAAGATCATCACAAGAATCTGATTACACCATCTGATTAGTCATAAAAAAGTAGCACGAAAATCAGTTATTTTATTCAATCACTGGCCTTAATTACCATCGAAAATAAGACACCCTGTACATCGAGTGGGTAGTTATCTATATTTGAGAGAAACTTTAAAATTTAGGAAAAACGAACTTAAATCTTTAATAATATTTAAAAAAAAAACAACACGTGTATATAACTAATGTGACATGGATAACGTTTGTAATTATCAGGTCACTGACTTGTAATTTCTTAATTTTCATTATTATACTACTTTTTTTTAAATAATAATAATAATAATAATTACATGAAATCAACTGATATAAACATAAGAGGGATGATAAATCAAATTATTGTTGTTATAAATAGAATATACAGACAAGGTTCGTGTATTGATAAAATCATCATCGATATTGCAATTTTAATTCTGATGAAATTTCAACAAAAACATCATTAATTTATCTAAAATGATGACATGATTATTTAGAAATACGTAGATTGGATAGAGAAGAGAATCTATATAACAATTTATTTGATATATCTGGATCAAATAGTTTTATTTCTGAATATAACAACAACAACAAAAACACGTGTCTCATCAACTAAACAATCTTTCTTTTGATAAAAACATATCCTGTTGCGTTGGTCCTTAAAATTAGCAATTTTTTTGTTTTACCTTTCGAAAAAATATTTGCCAAAAATAATATATACATACACGAAATTTTAATTATGTCTATTGCATATAATTATAAATAATAATTGGAGTGTGAAAACTAATTTTATCATAAATTTGTTAAGTTTCCCCCTTACCTATACGTTTTTCGAAAAACAAAAAATGAACAGAAAGGGTTAAAGACCTCGAAATTCAACCCTAATATCAACATTTGATCACCACAGTAGGGGAGGATTAAGAACACATGTATTTGTAAATGACGAATATAAAAAAATATTTATAATCAACAAAAAAAAAATGTTTTTATCTATAAAACGATGATCATATTTATATAAACAATTCAATAATAATATTAGTGCACGTGTTGTAAATTGCTAAATTATTAATGTACTGCAAGAATATTAACAATATTTTTGTAATCGTAATATAAAATACACATTTGTTTATTATTGTGAAAGACAAGAAAAAGTCAAACATATTACAATAAAAAACAAAAACAAAAAAAATCGTTAAAAATAACAATTTGAATAATTTCTTAAATGTTCTAATTAATAACCGTTCAATTATTAATTTATGATTTTTAATATTTAAACAAAGCACACGAGCTCTCTATACAGTAATTTTTAACTTGGCATTGGCATAGTCTCAAGGTTCATTTTCTGGGCTCGTGTCACTCCCATTTAAAACAATTTTCCATTAAAAATTTCGTTCAAAGAACTTTCCAAATTAAACAAATAACAACAAAACATCCTTCATTTCGAAATAATTTTAAAACAATAGGAAATAAACAACAAAAATAAAGTGATAATCTTACGAATAAAAATAAAATAAAAAGAATGTAATAACAAAAAAAAACAATATAATTGAATTTTTTTAATGAACAAAGAAGAGCAAATAATATCATTTTATTTTAGCAAAATTAATTATAAAGTGAAAGTAGATGAAGAAATCCAACTAGAATTTCACCAAAATTTTTATGAAATTCCACCATAATAATTCAATTTACGTTTGAATTTCACCAGTTTTTCCCAAAAAAAAAAAAAAATTATAATAATACGACCTTGGTGAACTATAAAAGCAAAAAAAAATATGTTGCTATTTGCCGTATTTTATATAGAAATGTTGTTTTATTTTTTTGGTCTTCTTCAATATAATAAGTAGGTATTTAGAAAATATTAAACCCAATTATCAATAAACAGATATGACTAATAAATAATACATTGAAAATAAAAAATTAAATCAGGGTATGACCTAGTAAGATTTACCACCTTATTTTGATAATTTACATAATAAAAAACAACAACAAACCACACACAATAATAGAAAACCAACAAATTTACCCTTCGATAATCCAAAGATGGTATAATAATGAAACCGAAAATTCGTTATTATTCTATTTTTAATCAACTATGGGTTAGTATTTCTATTGTTGTTGTATTATTATTATTATTGTTGTTAAGGTCAATCTATATTTATATTGAATTTCTTCTAATAATTGTTTTTTTTTTTGTTTTTTAAAAAAGATAAAAAAATTTTACTTACACTATGCAGACGTTCTAATGCTAAAATAATTTCACCAATATAAATTCGAACTTCATCTTCTGTAAAATGTTCTCTTTGGTATAAATGTGTGAACAATTCACCACCGGCTACATAATCTGTAATAGAATTCACCACAATTTACAAAAGAAACAATAATGGCAAAAAAATAAATAAATAATCAATAAACCTTGGACTATTTAAAATAAAAAATTTACGATAATATTTTAATGGGAAATTTGCAAATTTCTACATTTATCCTAGAAACAAATTCATATACGTAAATGTTCAAAATGATAAGCAATAGCTTTATAGTAACATTGATATCACCCGATGTGGCAAGTTTTTGGGCCAAAATCCTCATTTGATATGATGAAATAAGAATCTTTTGGGTGTTTTAAGTATTGATTTAAGGGTTAAAAAGAGTTCCCCAACAAACAAGAAAGGACCATACTGAAAATACAGTTGTTGTAAATTTAGTAAAAATACAATTTTTTCAATATTGTACGTTTGAAAACATTTGAGTATGTGTCATCCGGTGCTTATATCCGCATTCCTTAAACCCCCTGGATAAGATAAAAAGAGCTTTATCGATAGATAAATAAAACAAAAGTTCTCCACCAATATCAAGGAAATCCTTGAATCTTAATATTGTATTGGTATTATTATTAATAAATGTAATGCGCATGAACTGGAAAATCAACAACAACACAAAAAAAATCCGATAAATACGTAATAAAGATTTCTGAATTTATTACAAAAGAAATTATTTCTAAATATACTGAAAAATTCACAATTATCTATCTAGTTCTGTTGTCTTTGTTATTTATCATTTCCTCTAATAAATTCTTTGAATTCTTCTTGTCTACATGTGTGTACAGTTTTTCTAATTATCGCCTTTTATTATTATTATTATTATTATTATAAAACTTTGACCTATTGTATTTTTGTTTTAAAAAGAAAAACAAAAATTATTGAGCTTATTATATGATAAAAAGTAACATACTTATCCGTATACACAAATTCGAATAAATATGGACTCAATTAAGTAAAAATAATTGTCTTGTTGGGTAATTCCTAACAAACAAAACAAAAAATTTTTTCTTGAATTTTCATCTTTTTCAAATATCCGAATTATTTTCTAAACAATGAACGTGTTAAAAATAAATAAACAAATAATTGTCCTTGAGTTTTGTTTTTATTTTATAAATATTTGTACGTCCTTCCAAAATAATTATTGCAAAATTTTACCGAAAAACAAAACAAAACAAAAAAAAAGACTCGAATATTTAAGGTGTTTTTCACATTAAAAATTAACCACAAAATTGAGGTCAATAATCAAATTTTGTTTATAAATTTTTCCCAATTGAGAAAAAAAATCTCTTTTCTTTTTTATTATACAGAATAATTATTATTAATGGTGGTTTTCTGATATTATTTATTACTATTATCATTATTATTATTATTATTATTACGTGGATTTTTAGTGAAGAGAAAGTGTATATGTAAAATAATATGAAAGTATTTTGTCTCATTCACTTTCACTAAATATTGCCAAGTTGATTTGACTTTGAAACAAAATATACTACCTTGAAAATATTGTTAATTCAGAAAATGTAACAATAGTGAAATTTATTTCATAATTTTACACAATCAGCCGATTTCTTACGGGAATAAATTTAAGAAATATGATGCCTACAACAGAGCGAAACCATACTTCTGTAAGACAGGAGGATCGATTTTAATTATTATTATTATTATTATTTTTGATAGTTCATCACGAATAGTTTTAAGAAAAATCAATTTTTTAAAAATCCTGTAGAATCTATCTATAACACCACTTATTTTTTCGTTTGATAATCATCTTTATAAGAGCTTGTTGAGTTTGATTAAACGTTGATCATAGATGATGTATAGTATCTATCTGTTATTTTCTCTAATCAACCGGAAATTGATAAACTTTCCGTTGTACGTTCGCAAAATTCATAATTCCATTACGTTAAAACCGTTACTAGGCCAATACAAGAAAAACTAACAGTATACACTGTGTATATGTATAGAAGAGACACGACGACTTTTCCGGCCTAGAGCATGAAAGTGTGTTGTATACCTATGTTTTATTTCATTAAAATAAAACAGAATAAAATACACTTTCTTTCCATTTTATTAAAACACCCACCTATATTCAATGTCAAATTGAGAGAGAGTTCAAATGTAGATGAACATTTAATACTTACGGTACTTATCATAAGTAGTTGTTTATTTATTTATTTATTTTTATTTTTTTCGAAAGAAAGGTTTACCGTATTATATTTTCTAATTGCAAAAGTATTAGCAATAATTCTGCAGTCTCATTGTAGATTACGGCAATTATTTTTAAATTGAGGCTTATTTTAATTTCTTAAAGATACAAAGATTTGATAAAAATAGAAGAAGATGAGTCAGTAAATTAAAAAAGTTTATAATTAATCGTATGGTGGTTTATAAGAAAAAACAAAAAATAAAAATAAAAATATGAATGATTCATTCAATCTCCATTTGAAGGCACAAACTGCAGAATAGAAACAATATGAATACCTTTTTTTTTTACCTTTACCATGTGATAAATCGATAAACAATTCAAACAATACATTTGTATTTAATTATTAACAATTTTTTTTGTTGAAATTTTATCAAAACTTACCTAGAATCAAATGTAATTTGGCATCTGTTTGGAAGGCATAATGTAATGTAACTAAAAATGGATTATCACGAACAGCTTCCAATACTTGTCTTTCAGTTTTCGTATGTTCGGTTGTTTTCTTTTTTTGTACAATTGTTGCTTTTTTCAATACTTTCATAGCATATAGGCGATTATTATCAGCACCGCCACGTTTTCTTACTAGGAACACTTTACCGTATGCTGAAATAATACAACAACAAAAAAAAATATAATAATTAAAGTCATCGAACTCAATAATGATGATGATAATGATAGAAATACACTGATACGATAATTTAAGTGAGTATAACGACCTTCCTCTTAAGGTTATAACATTGGTCAAGATTATTATTTGTTTATTACAATCACCTGTACCCTGATGTTGTATTTAACGATTATCATCACGTATACAGTTTTAATAGTATTAGTTATCTAGTTGATCGTCATCAGCTTCCAGACATCAAAATAATCAATTGAGATAAAGAGGTTTAGGACATTGACATCCATTGGATACGTTCCAGACACACATTTTTTTTTTCAATTCTCTAAATATCGTAATAAATCGATGAGAATTTCATATCAAGAAAAAAAAAATCGAAAATGTGAATGTTACAAATTGTCTTGTTTCATTGAAAATATATGTCAAGCTTTTGTTTGCAAATTATCCATTTTGAAAGACAGTGAACTTTAAGTTCTAACAACAACAACAACAACACACAACACAATAATTATTATTTTTTATTTATAATTTGTTTATTTAATCAAAAATTATGCTAAATATCTAAATAGTTGTTTTGATTATTAACTAGATTTAATTGAAGAGAATTTCGACAATTTTAATCTAAATTGAGTAGCAAACAAATTCTTGTTGTGTGTTGTGTGTGTGTTGTGTGTGTGTTTGTGTGAATGGGGCCGATGACATTTGAATGAGCATTTACAGTTCATCTATAAAAATTTTTCAATGTTTAATTTCTATCTTCATGGACTAGTGATTAAGAATCAACGAAAAATGGGTAAAGAAACAACGATAACTGTTTTACGAAATCATCATCATATGAATCATTATCTCTTTATTTTATATATACAAGTTTTATTTAAAAATAATAAAAAAAAATTGTCATGAAAAGCAAATGAATAATTTCGAATTTTTCTCAAATGAAAGCAAAACCGTCTTTATTATAAATAAATAATTATAAAATAATAAAAATTGTGTATATGTTTAAATTCAATGACACATCATTGACCGGACAAACAAAATCGAAACAACTCGTAGGATTCCGAGTAGTTTCTAAGGAGAGAGGCAGTAAAATAGAGCACAACGACTCCTCAAACTCGAAAATAACATCTCGTCAATATAGAGAGGTGTTGTGTGAGGAGAAACTCCATCAAATGCGCATTTTTTTCGTTTTGTTTTGTTTTGTCAATAACATACAGACAAAAAAGCAATGTTAGCCAAAAATTTACAGAAATATCTACAACAATATTTTAAATCTTTTGTTCATTGACTTACCTCCAGTACCAAGGACTTTGAGCAGATCGAAATGGGACATATTAACACGATCAACTCCAGAAAGATTAACTGGAACAAACAAAAATTAAGCAAAATTAACATTTTTCTTTTCTATAAATGTGTGCTCAATTCATACTTCGATTTTTATAAAACAAACAGAACCAGTCTAGACAGTTAGATTTTCTAACACATACACATATATTCATTACCAAAATTTAGGGCATTATTGATTGATAACAATATTTCAATGTCTCTAGGGAGGATCTGATATCTGTTTTTAACTATAAATTACCGTCATTTATTATCGAATAAATAGAAAATAAAACAAAATTTTCTATATTCATAATCTATTTGTAATGGAATATTTTTTTCTAGGTCCAACCTATCGAAAATTGGTATAGTATAGTATAGTGTTGTTTGTAATGGTGTTCCAACACACATCTGTCCATGCATGTTGTTATATTTGATAAAGCTGTTGGGTTGATGGAAACGAAAGAAAAACGAACAGCAACTGGTGAACTTTGTCGTTGTTGTTGTTAATAAACAGGAGGGAGATACAAGGGTTTCAGTCGACTGAAGAAGAAGAAGCAACTATATAAAACTAATACAGGGGTGAATGTACTGCCGGAAGTATAGCACGTTCCATTCTTTCGAAACAAGATACATTTTCCGACATTTACGTTACAAAACACCAGGAATGTAAAGCTAATAATAACAAAAAAAATAATATATATTGAATAATTTTCTATTTATTATCCTTTTTAAATGAAAACTGTATTGATTTGTTATAATTCTAGTGCTACCGTGTCTGGACTTGTACGGTAAATAGCAAACTATGTCAATGTTAGGTCAGAATATCGGAGGACGTATATAGAAACATATGACTGTCCTAGATTTATAAAATCTAACAAAAGTTAAATTACATCATATTTAACCACCATTGCACCATTACTAAATTATATAGATAGAGACCAGATGGTTGAATAGAATAAACGTGCAAAATAAAAACAACAATTCAAACCTGTCTATTTTATTATTATTAATTTCTCTTAATGTTTTAAACAATTTATAAAACATAAAATATAAATTAATAATAAAAGATTAAATGGAATATTATTAGCAGACAATCGCTAGTTTCTGCAATATTATCATTTCGTGTTAAATTTAAATGAAAGAAAGCTTAGTGACACACAATAAATAATTTCAAAATGATAAACAAATTCTTTATTTTTTATAAAATAAATAATTTTCTAATATAAATTAACGGTATTGAGAATTTACGTATGTAGTACCTACTAAGAAAAATATTTCCTATTAATTGAATCAATTATGGAACAATTCCCACAATTTCAAGAAACGAATAAATTATACAGAAAACTGTTTTTAACTCTCTCTCTTTCTCTCTGTCTCTCTCGCTGATTAATATTTAAAAATATGTGTGTGTGTGTGTGTGTGTGTAAATGTTATTTTTATTTTATCCGTAATTTGTTTTTAGCAATAATTGCACAAAAATAAATTGAATTTATTTTACGTATTTTTCAGTTAAAGTATTGATTTTTTTTGTCTTGATAGTCGATTGTAATGAATGAATTAAGCTTATATTAGAGGAGAAATTTTATATTGGTAGATTGATTTCTTATCAATTCACGATTCTGATAAGTGATAACAAGAAATTCGAAATATTCTAGTTTAGCGGATCTTATTCAACTACAATATACAACAGAATCTGATTACTAGGTAAATTCTGAACGATATGCTTTCATTTATTTTATAATTTGATTAATTATCCTTCATGTACTGAACCAAAATTGCACTTAAAATAGAGGGCCTAACTGATGTTTAAGTATGTAAAGAATAACCATTCTTGATTGGTGCTACTGTTTTATTGTAGGATTTAATTGTATTACTGTAAATTAATTCTAAAAGTGTACTTATACAGGTTGTGTCAGCCAAGTGAGTACATAGGAAAAAGCATGGTCACCGCCCATAATCATATATTTTCTAGAAGTTATAGAACGGGATAAAGAAAAACTGGACAATCAGATGTGTAAGAATGGGGGCTCTATAGACCCCTCCCAACTCCACTTTTTATTTCTTAAGTTAATCAAATGATTACTCAGCTTTTTATTTGATTTATTTAAAAGATGATTCCGGCTAACGATAACAATTGAAAATCATAACAAATCATGTGTCGTGTTGGACGGGATTCGAACCACCATTCAGTTTCCTTAATCTCTCTGTCACAGAATTTATTTCGATCTTCGTCTGATACATTTGGCCGATTCATGTGCCACTGAAGTTTCACAATATTCCTTATGCTCCTAACAAAGACAGCAAATATCTATCATCTGTTAGGTTGAATTTTTATCTAGAAAATAGGGATGGTGTTTTGGAATTCAGCTCTTACACATCTGGTTGCCCAGTTTTTTCTTTATCTCGTTCTAACTTGTGCAGAAGATATGATTATGGGCGGTGAGCATGCTTTTTCCTATGTACTCAATTGGCTGACGCAACCTGTATGCTTTAGCTCAAATTTTTAAAGCCCGGTTTATCTTCCATTCCTAAATTGATCTTGACTCAAAGTAGCTCTGTGTTCCTTCTTGTACTTGACACATATTTGAATTCTCTTTTATTAGAATGTATCTCATGTTAAAACAATGTAAGGTTGATATAAGGCATAGTTGATGTTAAGTGGCGATTTAGGCAGTTAAGCTAAACTAGGCTTAAATTGACTATTATGCAACAGTATAAATGGATGCACCTAATAATTTCGTGATAGGGATATTGTGACAACATGGAAGAGAAAAATTACACGGATTTATTCAAGACAGTTTTTGAGCATCTGGTATTGTAACATGTCCTCGAAGTTACACTGGTCTAACTTTATGATGGCTTCCACGATTCATGTACGATTTGCAAAAGAAATTTTGAAAAAAAAAAAACGGCATAAGCTGACAAAAGCAGCTCACTACGATTGATGGAACTTCAATAAAACCATTGGAAAAGTTATTATTTCAAAACATTAAGGTCCAGTTTTTCAAAGTGAAGCTAAGAAGTAACTTTAAGTTAATTTACAATTATGTTAATTCGAAAATCGTCTTTCAGTTCAACTAGGAACATAGTAGAACCCACAAAAACTGGGACAGTCTTATAGCCTTTGTCTGTGTTGAAAATAGATGGAGCGGTAGAATCTTTGTAAAATTACCCACCAACAAAACTGTCCTATGTTCCTAGATGGAATGTCTCAACCTGTATATTGAATAAAACATGTAGCATTTCTATGGTTAGAAATCTTGCCCTCACGCCTGCTAATCAAGTGCTACTAGCTCTGTAATTTGATGCCACTGACAAATTTTCAAGAGTTACTAGAGATTTAGCGTGCACCATCAAATCTACAGCGTGCAAAACTGTAAAACACGTGAATGTGGCTCTTGCAAGTTTACGAGCCATCTAGGTATATAAAAATCCAACAAACACAGAAGAATATATCTCAATTTAGACAACTATTGGTCCAAATTCTTAGAATAAAAAAGCCCACATCATTGCCAAATTCAAAGAAATTCAAGAAAATTGACAGTTTCGTAACGTGTACTTTTGAAGTGTTTGGAAAACGTCCCAAAAGTTAACTAACATTTAACTATACGGTGAAAGTTAATAAACAAGCAAGCTAACTTTAGCTTGAAAAACTGGGCCTAAATGTTCTATCACGATAAGAAACTAAGACTATACCACCGAATCTACTTTTATATTAGCATTAAAGTCGGTTTCGGCACCACAATAAAATTGAAAATTTCGGACTTTCAGTGTATAGTTTGCCAGATGAAACTTGTGCCTTTTTCAGAACACAAACCCCACTTTTGTTCCTTTTATAATTTGAGAATGTTATAATGAAAATTGTGCTTAATATCACGAAATTAGCAGAGTTTCCCCTATACAGGGTTGGTGGCTCAAGTGTCGCAGTGATTAGAGATCTGCATGTGTAGAAAAGGGACAGAAATAAAAGTCTTAAGAACGTGTACTACCTTTTTGACTGCCCCAAGGTACTACTGAGGTGTCACTGTATACGTTCTTAAAACTTTTATTTCTGTCCCTTCTCTACAAAATGTTCGATCTCGAACCACTGCGACACTTGAGCCACCAACCCTGTATAGAATTCATTCTAATAGTAGTACAATTTTACAGAATTTCTATTAAAGAATATGAAATTCTCTTTTAAATTTTCTATTTATTTTCCAACTTAAAAATAAAACAGTTATCAGGTCCGTTTATGTTGAAAATATACAAAAAAAATATTGAAATTAAAAAATACATTTTCTTTAGTGTTTTTAGTCGAAAATGAGCCAGACATAAACCGATGGCATTCACCCCTAACAACACAACCAGGGTTCCATATATACTTGAGATTCCCCTTTCAACTTTATTCGTACTAGACTACTACTACTACTACTATTACTACCACCATCACCAATTCCTATTGTAGATAAAAAGGCAATCACCTATTATAGCCGACTACAATTCTAAACAATTTGATTGAAATTAGAAGCTTTCATTTCTACAAATACCTTCAATTATTATTACCGAATCCTTTAATCTCACCGTTATTAAGTTATAACATTGAAAAAAAATCCCAACAATTATTAATTAAGACAATATTTAACACAACAGAATTTGTATAAAACATTTTTTAAAGGTTACATCTTTAAATTTTATTATATAAACATTGTCAAAGACAAAAATTTTATCACAGAATTATGTAATATTCTACACGGTATTATAATATGAAACAACAAGTAAACATTTAAGTGAATTTTTTTAGATAAAATACATGGTAGATAGAGAAAAATTATCACAACCAACCCGACGACTATATTTTATTGTATCTAATAATAATAACAACAAAAAAAAAACAAGCAAATTGGAGCTGCCGTTATTTATTGATCTAATTTACATTTTAAAGGTTGTGCATACTGCTGTATTATGGAAAATTTCAATTTTAGATAGTATGACCCAAATTATTAAAAATTACTTTATTAACAACAATTACACGACAAAGAGAAAGAGAGAGAGAGAGAGCAAACTTCAGAAACTGTCCCCAATATTAAATTAAAACAAAACAAAAAATAAATAACGATTCTAATTAAACTTTCGTTCAACTAACTATACATAGTATGTATGTACATACTACATACATATATGTATGTATGTACAAACCTTGAAGTTATTCGACATTATAGGTATACTTGTATTATTATTATTATTATACAAGGCTATTTCATGTCTGTTGGATGCAATTATTATTATTTCTACACACTACATATTGTATTGTTTTTAACAGTATATGTGTGTAGTAAAAAACCAAACTTGTCTAGTCAGGAAGTAGATCTCTAAAATAAATTAACCGCTAATTAAATAATTGATTGATAGTTTTGATAACATAAAATTACAAGGTAAATCTGTAATATTTGTTACAATAAATTAAATACCCTTGACATCAATTATAGATATAATTAGAGAAATTCTAAAGATCATCATTTCTATTGTAAATAAAATATTAAAAATTCATTACTAAAACATTAGGTATTTGTTTAAAAAAGAAAAAAAAAAATTGTTAATTATCAATTTGTTAATCTTATTTGATAAAACTATTTTATCTATTGCAGTATTATTCATTTTCTAATTATTGTGATAATAAACAACAAAAAGATGAATTCTATAAAATAATAAAAACATGTTTACAATAATAATTATTTTATTTATTGTTGATCTTTTCTCTTTCTCTTTCAAACAAATAAACCGGTTAAAAAGTTAATTATCAGATTTTTCATCTTTAAAAATAAATCAAAAATTTTTAATAACAAATTACAACAATTTTCGCAATTTTGATTTAAATCGATGAAAAGAACAACAAACCGAGTCTTATATAAACAAACAGATTTACGTGTAAATATTTCATATCATGAAACTATAGAACCGTAACAATTATTATTATTATGTACTTTGTATATATTTACAATTAAATGATTAAAATATGAGACATCAAGTTATATAGGAGAAACTTTTCCAAAAGACACCTCCTTTTAGAGTTAATTTTTCAGAAATCATAACGATATTCTTGGTTTCATCTACAAAAAATCTCTACCTACCTGTTTTGTTTCTTAAAATATCCTACAACCTAACGGAATTTAAATACTTTTCAAGTTCAACTATTTAGGGGATATATTTCTATCTTTTCGAGAATATTTCTTGGAAGTTTCACTAAATTGTCACTATGCCATTTTTGGAATTTCCTACACTTTTTGTCTACCTTTTAACAACAAAAATCCCAATCATAAAAACTTTACAATCTGCCAGGGTCATTTTAGAAAAGTTTTAAATACAATATAGGTATACGCTACTTATAGCAAATATCGATTGTAATAATAACATATCGGATATAAGGTAATATTAAAAACTACTTTAATAATCACCCTATTGTAAAATGAAGTCACTTATAATGACACTTTTCTATAACAACAGTGATTGTAGGCGTCACAATTTGCTGACAAATCGTTCGGTTATAACGACATTGTTAGTTATTGCCCAATGGTGCATTATAGCTTCATGGGGCCACAGGTAAGTTTAAATTTGACGGCCCTACATTTATAAACAATTTATAATAATACACTTGATCGAATTAGTTTGGCGTCTGCCCCTCTGCTGGAAATTGTTCTTCTTGCCATTAGGTAAAGGTACCTATTGTCTTTACCTAAAGGAGTATTTTCCTCATTTTGAATGACACCAGAAAGGCATCTTTAAAATTTAGAAGGTTGAGACAGTTCATCTAGGAACATAGGAGAAATTACAAGAACCGCGACAGTCTTATTGCTTTCCTCTAGATTGAAAAGAGGTGGCAGTTGGAATCTTTTCAAAAGTCGCCACCCACAACACTGTTCTATGTTTCTATAAATGAAATGTCTCTACCTGTATAAGCATTCTTTGATGAAGAAAATGCCCTTGAATGTCATTCGGAAATTAGAAGAATACCGAAAAGGCTAAACATGTTTTCTGGAATAATTCTCTTTCATAACAAATTAACGATTGGATTATCATTACAACCCGATATTGATAATGGGATTGTGTGTGTGTGTGTGTACCTATGGCTGCAAATTTATTATGTTTACAGATAAATGTGGTTTTCTTTAACAACAAAATGAGATCAAGAATTTCGTCTGCCAAAAGTTTTTAACAAAATTTTCGTAATTTGCAAACATAACAGACGAGACGACAATATTGTTTTAAAGTATTCTCACTCGAAAAAAAATAAAAACATTCAAAAATTACCAACTTTCTTTAAAAAAACCCAATACACGGTTTTAGAAGTTTGCAAATTAGCCTTCAAAACAACTAATTATTTGATTTTTGGAAAATTGCACACCTAGTGATGTAATGACCAAATTTCGTTAATTCTTTCATGGACGTTATAAGCGGTTTATACTGTATCAAAATAGGTTATATAAACAATAGAAATCGAAACAAAATGTCATAATTCCTGAACAATTACAAGTTTCGGTCAGGTACGACATAATTTTTTTTTTAAAAATGCAAGCGCCCCGGGGGTTCATCTTCTGTTGCTTATTCACGGCTTAATATAAGCAGAGCCTTATATTATTTGAAACATAATACTCATTAGTTTGTCGACTTTAAAAGTGGGTTTACACTGTAAGATTTTTCTTAGGATTTGCTTATGATTAATCTTATGAAAAAT
>JAZBGY010001502.1:0-17813 GCA_037414755.1 Lydus trimaculatus | reverse complement strand
AATTTATTTAAAATTTAATAAATTAATATATCCAGTGAAACAATAAAGTTGTGCAAAGTGAAGTTCTTATTCATAAAATTGATGCACTATTCTTTTAAATAAGAATAAGTCCGTAGATGGGACTACATGTATCTCAAGTAGCCAGTAACGTTCTTTGAAGCATTATCACAATTTGTCACTATTCGGACACAATGAATGCCTATTATATACGACATCGAGTATAATTAAATCTTTTATACGCTCATTAATAGATAGTGGAAATGGTTAAATGTATGTATCACAGAAGTTTCGAATTTTGGCGCTACAAATAGACATAAATCCTCGGTAGTATAGTGGTCAGTATCCCCGCCTGTCACGCGGGAGACCGGGGTTCGATTCCCCGCCGGGGAGGAAATACTTTTTTTATGGAAAAATCATAATAATTTATAATTTAAACATACCGAAATGGCTAACAACAATAGATTGTTTCCTATCAACACAACCGGGTTGTTGTTGACCACCATTTGGAAAATAATCGACATGTCCTAGTGGTTGCCATAAACCGAAACCATCAGTAATTGTCTGTAAAAAACATAGAAATTCATATTGTTACACAGAAATCAATTGTTTTTCTTTGTTTGTTTTTATGTAGATATTAACATAAACATTTCGTAATTATATTTTATATAACTATTATGCTGAACAATGAGGTAAATATTACTAGAAAAGTTACAAAGTGAGAATCACCCAAATTACAAAATAAAAAATAAATATTGCATCATCCTTCAAGAAATAACATAAGACAATCGAAAGAATTAGGGTCTATGCACACGACATCTTTTCCACGCGATGAACAGGCGCGCTAAGCGTAACTGCAGTCTGTGCACCTTTGCATGCGTTCATAAATTCACAAACACGCAGATTCAGACGCGTTGTATCGCGTTAAAAAGACGTCGTCTATACATGGGCCCTTATGTGGAAAAGAATCAACTTACAGGACTAGCATCTGTATGAATAACGTCAACCAAATGAGCATCATCTCTATCAAGCTTCTTATGCTTCTCCCTAAAATGATTTGTTCTAAACAACGGACTAGCAGCATCTAACCCTGTAATTTCCCCATTTATTAATAGAGTTTCATGTTTTTTTTTTCGAATATTGATGATAACAAAACCTGAAATTCGCCCAATTAGATGTCCATCCTTTTTAAGTACTTCGGATGCAATCCCTGCAACATGTGCACCTAATGAAAAACCAATCAAATGTATCTGATCTGGTTTTAAGCCTTTTCTAATCATATCCAATAGAAGTAATCCCAATTGTCGACCAATCACTTCAGTATTGGCAGCAGCTTGAGCATATTGAGGACCTCTAGCACCTATACTCCAATCAATCGATAACATATTGCAATCGTACTAGCAAAAAGAAAATTATGAAAAATATTATAATTAATATGGTTGTCGATTATTAAGCAATTTCGAATTGGTCAATCACCAATAGCTTAATATTTCATGATATGTGACCTAAAGATCTTTAAAATTCAAGGATATTTTTAAGAAAAACAGTTACAACTTTCATAATCATTACAGAAAGTAACAGGTGATCGTGCTAAATCAATCGAGGTTAATGATAAATTCAACAAAAACTTGCAATTGTTTTGAACAGACAAAATATGTTTATTTGTTGTTTTTTTATCGAAATTGTCAATCCACTTTCTTTACAGTGAAAGTGTTTAATATTCATGTGTTTTTAAAATAGTTCTTTCCTCTCAACAATTCTCCAGTTTCCTTTAAATTACAGTTAAGTAATCAGGCCCCCTTAACCCTATAGGCTAAACTCAGTTAGTACATTAAACTACCAAAGTATTATCTAATAATAATTGCTGATTATGGCGGTATTTTTGAAGCCCAGGGCGTTTGAATTTGTTAAGACGACCCTGTTAATGCAATTATTGCATGATTTCCTGTTTGATCTTTTATTATCTACTCCTACAATTTTCATCCGTTTCCTCATCGTATGGTACTTTCTCTTTTTAAATATTTGACCTTTTCAAAGCAAATCAAATTCTAACCTAACATTTTATCGTGCGCCATTTTTTTTGGATAAATATTTGGATCGCCCACTATATTTACTTACAAGTTTCAAATACGATTCAATACCATTACGAATACCAACTCTATTCCATTTACCCATATATCCATGTATGATCATCTTTAATGGTAATGATGGATTAAATTTTGATTGATTTAAAGATTTACCATTATCATCAGTAACAATTGTATCGGGTTGATCCAAATCGATATCTCTTTTAAACAGATAGAATGTTGTTTTTAATAATTCCGGATTTTCTGGTATTTTTTGTAAAGGTGATCTACTGTGTGGTAATTCAAAACAACCCACAATGTCTGAAAAAGATTTTCTTGTGAATTTTGATAATAAAAACATTAATAATTATTGTGGATTTACCGTAACAAATCGTTTGTGTATTCCTCTGTCGATATTGATTCAATTTTTCACTTAATCGTTGTTTTAACTTAAATCCTGATGGTTTTGTTAATTTTCGTAAACGATTTCTTGTTAATAACATTTGTGTTAAACCTTCATCACATAATAAAATTATCACAAAAACGTACAAATATTTTAAAATAAACATAATTTTTTGTTCGATTTATGTTGTGGTTAATGACCGGAGTTTGTGTTATTGAAACATGAATGTTAAACTGACAATGAGATACATTGAATGTGTTATAAACACCGGTAAAAAACGGAAGACTTCTACTTTCACTTGGAAAACGTTACAGTCATCGAAAAAAATAAATAAAAACAACGATCATAATGCCAGTATTTATGTAAAACAGAGAAAGGTTGGGTGAATTTGTTTGTTTATTTTTAGGAAAAACCGGAAATTTTCGTTTGTTTTATTTACAATTTGTAGGTAGGTCACTGGGGAGGCTTGGTCGATGTGTTATAGTTCTTAGCAAATTTCCAACTATTGAGTAATCGAAATTATTTTGTATCAAAGTACTAACGAAAGAAAGACTCAAGTCGTGGTTTGGGTCGATCACAGTCAGCTGGTTAAGCCTTTGAAGGTACTACAGAGAAACTTGTCCGAAGATGGACTCATGGTGTTAGTAGTTATGACTCCGCGTACGGTCCGCAAAACCAATAAAAGTTGATATAAACGTCCTGTTCAACGTAGGACTAGATAGATCTGCAGTTCCAAAATCAATCGATAGTTAGACTTTAGCTATATTGATGTAGTGAACCGTGTGAGTTAGTAAAACACTGTCTTTCTATATTATTGTGCCGATATAATCTAACAGAGGTTTTTTTCAACTCTTATCTAGCTCTGGTATCTAAGTTACGTGTTTTGGGTGCCAAAAAAGCACCGATACACACGTTTCCACCTCCACCACTATATCCGCTATTTGTTTATAGATTTTGGGCTTTGGCGTTCCAGCGAGACATCACTTTTTACTAATTGTTTAAGATGATACTCCATATAGGACCGATGTCAAAGCCATATTTTACGTCATATAGCTTGTATTCACTTAAACTGATAATAGAACTTCTGCACGTCAAACGGTGATCCTAAGACTTGAGGAGACCTCCACTATGTTATTTGCCGAACGATCCAATTATTTTAAATCATACCTCGAGGCTCAAGTAAAAAACTTTCAAGAATTCCAAAGATACTTCTATAATTTACGTTTAGTGGAGTGTAACACGTGTTATTTCAAATTTTCATTGATTCGCCAATTTCGCAAGTTAAAAGAATGTAATTTTCTATTATTTAAGAGTGTTTCCTAGTGGTTAGATTGATATAATGATAAGTACAGTGCAGGTATAGAGAAAATTTAACTCTGAAGATTGTATAGTGTAAACCAGCAGATTGTCGCTTGCCGTGCGAAAAAAATTCAAACATTGCTAAAGAACGACATTTTTCATCAAGAAACCAAATTTTTTTACATATCCGACTATACAAAATATCACGTCCTGCTACTACCAGAAATTTGAAGTAGATATAAACCTTACTTAACCCTATGGGCTAACAGAGATAGATCAAGGGCGTCGCTGATAGATACGTAATCCAATGTGATAGGACGCCAAACTGTTTAAAGCTGAGGGCGCTCAAATTTATCGAGACGGTCCTGAATAGAGATAATTTATTCATATGATATCGTACAATATTTTGCAACTATTATCGGCGAAATACTTCACAATTTAGAAATCTGTAATATTCCATGTAGAAAATAGTGTTAATTGTGTTCAATAGAAAATTTTTAAGTAGAAAAGAACGAATTTTTCCGACAATAAATTTGTTTAAATAAAAAACATATTTATTATCACTAAAACAATCGATAAAAGGTCACGAAATAATCGATATCTAATCTATGAAATGATAGTATCGTCCAGATTAATAATAAAAAGATGACTCAGTATTATAAATTCTTTATTAATGTCCAATAAATCGTAAATGATTGAATAAAATACATCGTGGCCCAAATTCAGGGATACCCAATTTTGTTACCCATATATACAGGTAGAGCCATTTGATCTAATGTAAGAAGATAGGATAGTCTTGAGGGTGGGTACTTTTACAAAGATTCTACCAACCATCTCTTTTCAATCCGGACAAAAGCTATAAGAGTGTCGCGGTTGTTGTAGTTTTTCCTATATTCCTAGATGAACTGTCTTGTCCTGTATATTATATTATTCCAATATAACGATATCCTAATTGAACTATTTGTGTTTGAACTATTTATTACTCGTTAAATATTTGGGGGATGAAGGACAGCTCTACGCCACTGAAAGAATTTTCGGAAAAAAACAATGAATAAATTTGGGGCTACAATTAGATAAGACGTTCATTAATAAGAATCTGTTAATAATGCATTATTCTATACATTACACTGCTAATTATCTCAATAATATGCAATTAACAGATAATTGATTTGCGTTTTTTTTCCAATAAAATCGCTAAATTGCTATTTTTCCATAATATAATTTTACTTAATTCTATAGTAAAGATGGCCGCTCTCTATTATCCTTTACGCACTTGTATAATTTTTGATCAACCTATTTCTTTCTAACACATACAATATTATATTAATGATAAGATTAATGTGTGATTTTTATGAATTCTATGGTTTTTTAAAAAAAAATCATCTGTCAAATAATTAGGTTAAGCTTGCATTGATTGATTTCCAACAACAAAATCAATTCTCGGAATTAATTAAATAATGGCTCAAGATAATAATGAGACAATTAAAACGAAAAAACCATCAGGTATGTGTAATTTGAAACAAAAATATATCCATTTTTTATTAAAATCCTCCAATGAGAGATAGAGAGTCAATTATCTGGGTGAGGTTAAGTGTAAATTTTTAATACACCCTGTTTTTCCCCTCTTCTATTGATTTAAAAACAATTAAATTACATAATTATGGGAAATTGTCATATGTTCTATCAGTTAGAGAAGGTCATCCTAACAATCTATTGTGCTTTGCAATAAAATAATGATAGTTTTGTTGTTTATTTATTATTTAAAAAGGTCAGTTATAGTCTTCAGTTTTAATGATTTATATCACAATCGTACATACACCACAATTGTGTATAGGTATAGATACAGTTGATAAGTTGTTTGATAGCAGTATGGGTGTTTATTGTAAAAATTATTATGAATTATTTTGAAATTTATTTATAATTTGTTTTTTTTTGTTTTTGTTATTTCTAATTTACAGATAGTGCATTTAAACAACAACGTTTACCAGCATGGCAACCAATTTTAACAGCTGGTACTGTTCTACCAACATTCTTTGTTATTGGTATTGCATTTATACCAGTTGGTATTGGTTTATTATATTTTTCAGATGAAGTAAAAGAATTAGTTATTGATTATACAAATTGTAATAAAACTAATGATACTATTGATGGTAGTTATATTGAAACTGGTGTAAAATGTTCAGATATTATAAGTAATGATCCAAATGCTGATTGTAATTGTACAATACCATTTAAATTGGAAACGAATTTTGAGGTATACCTGTTTAATACGTTTTAAATTAATTGTGTCACATTTCGAGAAATTGCAAGGTGGTTATGTGTCGTTTAAAGCTGTTGTTACTGCTTTGATTAACTTGTGTTGTTTTAGATTTTTACAATAAGTTGCTTCTTTTTTCGGGGAAATTGAGGCATTGGATTGAGACAAGTTGGTGCTCGAAAGAGTGTCCAATTTTTGAAATATTCAGGACAGGAAAGTTGAAACTTTTTTGACAAATCATTCAATTTGGAGTTTATAAAATTTCAAAAATCTACCAATAAGACTTGAATTAAAAGGTGGATTAATTTATTTGGAATTTACACATTGCCAAAATTAGATTTAGTGTACCAAAAATGTAAAGACGGTATTTTCATGTAGCCGTTATACGATAGAGTTAATAACGCTTGTGGAATAGATTATTACAAGTCCCTTTTTATTTGTCAAACAAGTTTCAATTTTTTTTCTTTGGCTTTGATTACACTATCAAGTCATACTTGTTCAAGTTGGTATGTTTTTGTATTTCTGTCCTTTTAAATATTTCAACAATTCATAGGAAATTTTAAGACTTTTCAAATGGTATATGGAAGAATTTCTCATAAAATTACGTTCCATGAAATGATTGCAAATTGTTTTGCTAATATTGTGGTACGTGTCCCGCGGAATCCCAAAATTATTTTGAGAACCCAAAGGGTTCCACAGAACACATTTTTGGAACCAATAGCCTCTAAGCTCTTCCATGCCATAGAGTTAGGCATTCATCTGTAGGGCTACAGTCGGACGCTCCCACAAGAGATCCAATTAGCTGTTCCAATCACTCTTTTTTGACTTTCTCGTGGTGTTATAGCTAGGCATTCATCATCCAATCTATAGGACTACACTCGTCTCTTATAGGTCTCAACATGTAAGCTTGTACTGTTTGTAGGACTTGTAGTAGATGATTTCCCCGCTCACGAACCAACGCAATAGGATGTAGAATCCCACAAGTCCTACAGATTGAACTGTGAATGGCTAGCTTTAGGCCTTTCGTTGCAAAAGCACCATCAATCAGTGACCCCAGTAGAAATTCCTGTAAAAACTACTTTATAGAAAATTTATTGATTTTTTTTATTACATTATCACCAAAAAAATCATCAACAAGCAAACTGAAAGATATTGACATTGGTGTGTAGGCATGCCCGACAAAAGCGAGTAGAAATTACCAGAGTGTCTGGGTCTTGGCATGGCTCCCCGACGTCGTTGTAATTGTAATGAAACGTTTTTTTTTTTTGAGCCCATAGAAGAACTGTACCGGGGCCCAGTTTGGCTCTTGGTGGCCCTGTGTGTAGGACAATGTTTTATTGATTGATTGGGATTTTGTGATTTACGTGTGGTATAGTGCCCATGTTAATCTTACAAGGAAAGGGACACAACTGTCCCTCTCCGATTTTGATAAAACTTTGCATACAGGTAGAGCATTAAAAAATAAAGGATACGTATTTTTTTTAGCTGCCCATATTTACATTAAGGGGGTGAAATTGGCCCTTGAAGACACCCCCCAAAAACAGTTTTTTCGCTGTATCTCGAGAAGCAAGATATCGAATTCAATCAAAAACTGAAATATTACGCACAGTCAGTACTATAATACCACCCAGCAAACAACACCCTTCTATCTTGCGAGGAGAGGGACAGTTGTGTCCCTTTCCTTGTTAGTTTTTATCTACACCTGTTTTTTCTTTTTATTGTTATCGATCTTAGGATTCTCATTTTAGATGTTTGTAACTTGTGCTTGGTAAAAATTGTTTTGGCTCATGCTTCAGAAGCATAAGTTAGTATAGAACGTACACGTTTCCATCGTGATACTTTGGAATTTTTTATCTGTTCCATTCAGGCTCTCCTTAACCCTATGGATTAAGTGGGCTAAATCCAAAGGTGTCATTAGTGATAAAGTACTGTTTTGAATCTTTTTAACAGCTAGTACAGTGCTAAATTGCAGAAAAACCATGATTTTTTCCAAATGTGACAAACTATTTTGAAACAAAAATCATCAATATTATATTAATAATAAAATTAAATTGTTTAATCTTCTAGGGTAAAGTTTATATGTATTATGGTTTAAGTAATTATTATCAAAATCATCGTCGTTATGTTAAATCACGTGATGATAATCAATTATTAGGTCATTTAGATACAGAACCATCATCAGATTGTATGCCATTTGCAAAAATCCATAATAATGATACTGGTAAAGATGAACCAATAGCACCATGTGGTGCAATAGCAAATTCATTATTTAATGATGTATTAATATTAAAAAAAATTGATAAAAACGGTGTTAAAATGGATGTACCATTATTACGTACTGGTATTGCATGGCCATCAGATAAAAATATTAAATTTCGTAATCCACCTGGTGATTTAAGAAAAGCATTTGATGGTTATGCAAAACCAAAAGCATGGCGTAAACATGTATATGAATTAGATGAATCAAATCCAGATAATAATGGTTTTCAAAATGAAGATTTAATTGTATGGATGCGTACAGCTGCATTACCAACATTTAGAAAATTATATCGTAGAGTTAATCATAGTGCATCTGGATATAAACATGGACTATTAGAAGGTGATTACGAATTAAAAATACAATATTGTAAGTATTGATTTTAACAATAAAAACAACAACAACAACAACAATAACAAAAATAATAATTCCAGTTTATGATGTTAGTGCATTTGATGGTTCTAAACGTATGATTTTAAGTACAACTTCTCTATTAGGAGGCAAAAATCCATTTTTAGGTATTGCATATATTGTAGTCGGTTGTGTATGTTTACTATTAGGCATAGCACTACTTTTCATTCATATTAAATGTGGCAAAAGGTAATTAATTCAATAGACTATCGATTTTTTTATTTTTTTTTTTAAATAATATCACCAATTGCAGCACTAGTGAAATGATCAATGTTAATCCAAGAACTAGTTATCAATAATTTTCTTCTAATATTGATAACAGCACTCTATTTTCTACCTAACAAGTACTGTGTATCAACAAAAACAAAACAAAAAACAGTGGCCTTTTCGTCTACATATTGTTTAGAATTAGGCGGCAAATATTTATCCTATTATTTAAATATTAGAGTTTAATTATTGTAATTTACGTTAATAACGCCAGTTATTGTTGAAACTTATTTTTTATCAATGTGATTATGTTTATTATTAGATAATTGTGATAAATGTTGAGCTATTTAAGTATTATTTGTTGATAAAGTTTTCATAATAAAAGCTTATTTCAAACTAAACCCTTAAACTATTTCCTGTATAATAATCGATCAAACTTCTCTTTAGAAACCGCAAAATGGATAAGAGCAGGTAGACTAATTGTAAAGGTAATTATTTAAAAATAATCGAAACAATTTATTCCAGGTACACGTTACAAGAGTGGCATCACAACAATCGACTACGTCATAAATCATGTTATGATCATCAAATCTTAAGTGATCAAATCATAAATCATTGCAATAAGGTATCGTAGAGGAAAATAATTGATTACAAATCTGTGTTTTTTTATCAAATTTCAGCTTAAAGAACAAACTGAGGAGATTGTTGTGAAAAATAAGAAACAAACCGATCATTATCTTGATGGACGTATTGAAACGATTGCATTTAATAGAAATGAAATCGTCAAACAACGTAAAGAGATTTGTACAGAAATCGATGCTTTAATTGTTTATATTGAACGACTTAAAGATTTTGTACGTTATTTACAAAAACAACCGTTAAATAATTGTAAAAAATGTATAGAATTACGTGAAAATCGTTTAGGAATCGATTTAGTACATGATAATGTTGAATTACAACTTTTAAAAGAGAAACAAATGATTCTAGATACGGTACAAATTTTAAATTCTACAATCGAACAAAGTAATGAACAAATCCGTCGTTTAAGATCTGCAATGTATTTTATTGATCGTGATTTAAACGATAAAGATAACGCTTTACGAATCGATGAAACAAATTCTTGTTTAAATGAAACTAAATCGGATTTGAAACTTTATCATAATTCATCTATCTATAAAGCATCGTATGTTAGAATTTAAAATAAATGCAAATTTTATTTGAAATATTTGCAGGACAATCACACCAGATGAATGGCAACAGTTTACAAATGATAACATTGAACGTGGCACCAAAGAAACTACAACTGCCAGACAATTACGTAGTTTTATCGATAATTTATTGATAAAAACCACACGAGATTTAACCGAACAAACAAATTGTGTTAATGAAGCTTTACGTGATCGTGTTCAAGATTTGAAACATGTTAAAACTAAACTAGAAAATCAACATTCTAAGGTATTAGACCTGTGATTCGTCAATAAGTGTGAAATATTCCAATTTTTTTGTAGGTAATCAGCCAGGCGACCGATCTGAAACAAACACTTCTAGATTTAGAAAAATCCCTAGCTGATAAAGAAGGCTTTATGGCGTTAGCACAGACAAGACTGGATAATCGCCGTCAACGATCTGGAATCGAATTATGTAAAGATTTAGTGGAATTATCGTTGGTTAACGAAATTAGAAGTTTACATGGAAATGTGACACAATTAAAAGCAACCATTATTGAAGCACAAACAACATTAAGACAATTATTAAAATCACAAATACAACTTGAGGAGGAAATCAATAATAAAATGAATTCATTGAAAATTGATGATGTAGATTGTATGATTCTACATCAAAGTATCAATTATGAAAATTATTAAGCACTATAGTAACGTTGTAATCAAATTATCACAATTTTCTCCCATAAAAAAAATTAAACAAAAATGAATAAAATTGCAATAGAATTGAAATATAATTCACTAGTTCCTGTACCACCAAGTCCTGCCAAATTCACATTAACCGAATGGCATTTAAATCAAAATCAATTGTATCGAAATTCAAATAATCAACAAATTCTAGCTGACAGCGTCTTATCAGAGAGTGATAGAGTAAGTATTAATTAGTTCTAATCGAAAAATATTAATAAAAATTTGTGAAGCTTCGAGAACAAATTGCTGAAATCACAAAAGACAATCGTAAACAATCCGATTATCTAATCGAACAAAAAATCAAAGATATCGAATTTAATAAACACGAAATCGAATTACAACGTAAAGAAATCTGTTTAGAAATCGATAATTTGGAAGTTTATATCGAACGTATTATCGATGCTTTAAAATCAGTGGATGGCAATGCCAAAGAAATCGTTGAGAAATGTTTGATTCTACGTGAACATAGAATCGGAATCGATTTGGTAATCATTTCTTGTTCACCCCCAAATAAAACAATATTTCCAAATTTTTCTATTGTTAGTGTCATGATGAAATTGAAAGACAATTGAAGAAAGAACTGGATGTTATTGATGGTGCTCGAAAATTATTACAACGCACTTTAGAACAAGCAAATGAACAAATCCGACGTTTACGTTCAACCATCTATTTCATCGATCGTGATCTAGAAGATAAAGGCAATGTATTGAAAATTGATTCGCATAATTTGAGTTTAAAAGAAACCGATCTTAATTTGAGCATCTATTATGGATTTGCACCTCTAGATCCAGCGTAATCCCACCTTTTCTACTCAATTTAATAAATATTCAAATAATGTAAAAAATTGCAGAAATGTAACATTGGAGGAATGGCAACAATTCACAACAATCAACATCGAACGTGCTGCTAAAGAAATAAATAATGCCCGACAATTACGCAGTTATGTTGATACACTATTAAATCAAATCATTGAAGATCTAACTGATCAATATCATGTTGTTAATGAAGCATTCCGGCAAAGAATTGAAGAATTAAAATCGACAAAAACTAAATTAGAAACACAACATTTTGAAGTATACCACTTCATTTTTCGATTATTGATAACTTACATTATTTTCTTATAGATAACACGTCAAATTAATGAAATGACAAAAAATGTAACACAACTTGAATTTGCAATTGCTGAAAAAGAAAGTTTTCTAGCATTAGCACATACACGATTAGGTAATCATGCACAACGTATTGGTATTGAATTATGTAAAGATTCTGTTGAATTATCATTAATGAATGAATGTAATGAAATAAAGGAAAATGTAACAAAACTACAACAAATGATTTATGAAGCACAAGCTTCACGTAGATATTTGTTAAAAATACAATTACAATTAGAAGAGGATATCAATATTAAAACGAATTCGATCAAAATTGATGAAGTTGATTGTATGACATTAAGACAAGGAATGGATTATCATTCATATTAAAAATAAATGTTTCTCTAATTGTTATTATTTGTTTTAAAAACAGTCACAACTAAACTAAAAATATTCCAAAAAAAAACACAAACACACACACACAACAAATTCTGGAATGATCAATTAAGTACTACAATTCCCTAATATTAAATTAAAAATTCCCCCCAAAAAATTTATTAAATTATTTTACGCTGAATGCGGTTGATTATCCGGATTCTTTGGATCTTTATCAATTTGATTAAGATCAATACGTTGTTGTGTTTTCACTGGTCTTTGATTTAATAATGATGGTGTCCAACTGAAACCATTTGATGATGATGGTTGAACACTACTATCAACATTTTCACATAATGGTGGTGGTGTTGATGGTGATGAATATTTTACATTTTGTAAATTATTAGTTTTATAACGTTTCTTATCATTATTTAGATCTTTTTTACGATATTGATCATGTTCCGGATAACATGTTATCGAACGTAGAAATGATTCTAATGGTCCCATTACTGATTCTTTTGTATTTTGTTGTAATGGTACTGTTTCAGTCCATGTTGGTGTTGTTGATGTACCAGGTAATGAATCTGTAAAATTTGGTTTGTAACGTTTACGTAATTTACGACGATTACCACCAATATCTGATAAGATTGTAGGTGATAGTTGATCTAAAAAATAAATTCTTAAAAGTAACATAATATAGAAAATAGAAACAAATTATAAACTACCATCAGATTTTAATGATAAATTCTCTAATAAACTTAAATCTAAATTAGCTGTAGATAGATCAGGTTGAGATACTTGAGAAATACCTGTAAGTTAATATAAACGACTTAGAAATAATATTTTGAAGATATTCAAACAAAAAATACCAGAAGAAGTAGATGGACCTGGTTGATCAATTCGATCAAATAATTTTAAAAGCATTAATTTTTCATTAAATGAATTAGAAGTTGGTTTTGTTGTTGTTGTTGTTGTTGGTAGTAGTGGTGGTGGTGGTGGTGATAGGGCTGTTGCGCCTAAATTTGCAGGACTTGCACCTCTCATCATCATCCGTTGTGTCATTGACAATTCAGCATATTCTACATCGTTTTCACCTATAAAACAAACAAATAAACAACAAAAAAATACAAACAATTTATTGTTGTATAAATAAACAAAAATCACAAATATAATTTAAAAAAAATAAACAAATGATTTAGGATAATTCGTTATTACACCACCTTCAATTAAAAATTCCCAATTACCTGACATTGTTTCATCATCAACATCATTTTCGTCATTAGAAGTTTCTTCAGGTAGCATTAGATTTGTTTCAGTTGGTTCAAATTCTTCCATCAAATTTTCAGGTTCACTTAAATCCTATTGTGGAGGACACAAAAAAACCGAATTAAACTAAACTGTGAAAATAATACAAAATAATCAACTTACACTTTCACTACTACTGTTACATAAGCTAAATGATGCTTTAGAATTGATTAAATTTGGTGAACTTGATGATATACTCAAACCTAATACAGTTCTTTGTGTTGTTTCTTGTAAATTATCACCATTATGTCTTAATATTGGTTCACTTCTCTTACCTAATACAACTTGTGTTTGTATTGATGATGTTGATGATACAGATGATGTAGATGATGATGATATTGGTTGATCTAATGATTTTTTCATTGTTGTTAAACCTTGATTACTACTGTAATTAATTTTTTCAATTAAAATAATTTTTGATTTTTATAAATCAAAACAAAACAAATAATACCCATCGTTGTTTGTTGTTACATTTCTTGCAATTTTCGATATATAAAATAATGAATTTACTTTTTCAGGTACATGATTTTTTGATGTTGATGGTATTGATTGTATATCATTTGTATCATTTGTACCAATATTATACATACTTTTTACTATACTCATTGTTGTTATATCAGGAATTTGATTTGTTGCATTTAATGTCGCTGTAACAGCATTACGTGAAATTTCCGCTGCTAAACGCTAGAATTTTTTTCCATAAAATTACTCGATTAATCTTTAAAATATAAAAGTACTAGTCGATTATAACGAACACGAAAATTTGAAACTTTTATTGTAGGAAACTGCGCAGAATTCGTTATAACAGAGTTTTAAAATGATAAAAAGGCGGCAATAGTACAACAACATGAAGATGAAAGACCTACAGAGGCGGATCAAGTGGGTGTTCGATCTGTCCAGTCAACGTAAAATTGTTGAATTTATTTCCCAAAAAATAATACAGAAGAATACTAGGAATTAGACAAATCAGATAAAAAACAAAGCGAGTTAATTAATTCTGTAGGATGTAGGTTATTGTCCGTTCTTTCGCCCACTTATTTCGAATCAATAAATAATTTTAAAGGACGCGAGAAAGATGACAAATAGTTTTCCACCTAACTATGAATTGATGCACTTCATATAACGGTGCCTTCCTAGAATTCTGCTTCTTGAAGATCTTGAAGTCACTCATCTGACAAAAATCACATGCTAACAAGAAATATGTAGGTGGCCAAATCTGGAAAGTACACTGGATGAGACAGCAAGTTGTACTCCAACTCGGGGAGTTCTTCAATGGATGTACTGGGGCCTACATTATCCTGATGGAAAATTATTTTTTTCTTTAACAACCTAGTCTCTTGTCACGAATTGTTTCGTCAATTAGTAGTGTTCCTTTAATATCCCAAAAAACTGAATAACTTTTCAAGCATATAGAACTAATTCTGATGGTTTTTGGTGCAGGGTTAATCACCGTACCTCCGTTGTTTTGGACTTTTGGGTATGGTAATGAATCCAGGTCTCATATGTAGCCAGAAATCGTTGTTTGAAGTCAGTCGTAACCTTTTTTTTTAAAAAAAAAAAAATTCATCCAAACGATCTTGAGAAAGTTACACTCCAATTAGGCCATCTAGACGATAGCTTTTTCATACCCAACAATCCAACCTTAGAAATATCGAACACCCTCAATTGCCCGACGAATCATGTTCTAAGCTTAAACGAATCCTATTCAAATGTAGCTGCCGACTTCTTAACGTTTTATAAAGGTACCTTTATCATCTGATTTCGCATAATATACATCACCCACTTGCTTTATTTAGAGGATTACCGGATTATTTTAGTCATTAACCTCAATACCAGTTAATCAACTTTGTTTGTTAATTATCAATTTATATTGAAAATTCTGTTATAACGAGATTTAAATTATTAATTTATTAATTTGTAGTAATTTTATGTATCGTTATAACCGAGTTTTATTGTTATTTATCAACTTACTTCCTTCGATTCATTAATTTGCGATATATACTGGTTTTGAACAGTTTGTAGTTGATTAATGTACCATTGTTGGTCACGGCAGCGTTGGTAAAAGGTTGGGGCACGTACTTGAAACCTATTTTCATAAACATTTTAGGCTGTTTTTTTTTAATCGAAAAATAAACAACATTACCTTAAAACAAGTGTATCTGAAGCAATATTGAGATAACCTTCACTAGCTAATAAATCTAAACGAAAAAAACGATTATAACCCCAACATTCACCAACATCAAAATCTGATGCAAATTCTCTAACAATATTTTTTGATTGATCACGACTAACTTGATGTATCATTTCAACACGATATTCATATTTTGATGTTTCTGGATAACCAGCACTTAATTCCAAAAATACAGATAAATAATTACCACGTACAACACCATTACCATCTGGATAAACTTTTAAACGCCAACATAAACCATTACAATGTAATGGTGTTGAATATACTGGATCAGCTTTACGTTGTAATTGTGAGAAACAATGCATTATAAATGTACTACTATCATAAGCTGGAACAATTTCACTGGAGAAAAAAAAACAATAATTTTACAACAATTTATAAATAAACAAATAAATAATGAAACCTATGAAAATCAGCTGGAACTGGAGCTGTAACAAAACTAGTCATTGGTTTTTTACGAATTGCATGAATCATTCTGGATAATTCGGAACTTTTTGATATTAATTCAGATCTTGTACATGTATGCAATTGATGTTCAATTTCATGCAACAAGTGTTCCAATTGTTCAGTTTCCTACAATTCAATCATAAATCTTTATAATAAAAAAAATACTATCACTACTACTTGAGTTAATGAATCTTTTTGTCCCATTAATGTCAACAATTTAGCTTTTAATTGTGAATCTAGACGTGCAATCATCAATTCTACAGCATTACGTATTTCTCGTACTCGTTCATCTTTAGCCGACCTTACAGATTCGACATTTCTCTCCTATAATTGATAACAAATCAAATACGTTTGTTTACAATGAAATATAATAAGGGAGATTACCACTTCTTGTACAATACTAATCAACTCCATAAGCCGTCGTCTTAATTGTGTCACTTCCTCTTTAATTTGTGTAACGTGCTGTTCGTACACTTCATCTAACGGTTTAAATGTGTGTCCAGAATGTGTACCACCCCATAATGCACATTGATGACATATACAACAACGACATGTCCAACAATAAACTGATAAACGTTCACAATGTGTTATACATTTATCACGTTCATTATCATCATTACGATTATTATTATTATTATTTAAATTAACAGCTTGTAATGTGTCTAATTGTTGAGTGACTTCTTCAACCCAACGACAATTAACTAATTCATGTAGATGTAATGAAGCACGACAGTGTGGACATTGTGAACGTTGTTCTGTTAACCATCGTCTTATGCATACATAACAACATAATTTTGAACAATGTGGACATAAATGAGCATCACGTAATTTTTCCATACATATAAAGCAACGAAACACTTCTGCAAGTGTCTGGAAATTATCAACAGACCAATCATCATCATCAACCATTATTATAGTTGTTTTTTTAAAAATATAAAAACAGGAAGAGAAAAAAACAAATTTGACAAATGTATAATTATGTCAAATCTAAATCAAGTTAACTAAGATTACTATGGTTACATTAAACAAAAGAATAATGAAGATTCATATGAGATTTGATTTTTTGTTTTTTAATTGTAACAACAATACTCACTTCAACACTATGTTCATCATGTTTTGTATTGACTTTATTTCTGTTGGCCATTATTCGAATTTTTATTGAAATTCCAAAAGAATTCGTTTATTTTATATCAATTTTGTTATTATTTCTCTTATTATTCTGAAATACAGTCAAACAATTAATTTTTAATACAACAATTATTGTTTAATGTGATATTCTTTTATCTTGAACTGAACAAAGGATAAATAAACAGTTATAAACTTGTAACACGAATAATGAAAATTAATTTGATTTGTTGCTTGACAGCTGACCAAACATGATTTGTTTTTTAAAAAAAGTTGCAATTTGTTAAGAGATGGCGCTGCAGTAACTGTTATGACATTGCATGTATACCATGTCTCCATAAAAATGACCACTAATGAAGTATAGAGCAGTGGTACTAAAACTGTGGATTATCAAGCATAGTATTTATTCAGCCCTATGCTGTATCATTCATGTTAAACTTAACGTACACGTTATGTAGCTCACACGTTA
>JAZBGY010001501.1:8199-20891 GCA_037414755.1 Lydus trimaculatus | reverse complement strand
TTTTTTCTACGACCTGTAGTTCAACGTGTAGTACGATAAATCGTAACGTGTGGAGGGCCTTTAACTCGCAGAAACTCGATGTGATAAGAATATTTGAAAAAATATCTATATTGAATTTTGGAATAAATGGTTAGGGAATAATTGACTGATTGTAACTCTGTAACTCAACATGACCAACTTATTCATCATCCAAAGGTATCCTATCTTAATCGAACTATTATTATTGAACAAATAATACGAAATAACACGAAACAAACAATTTTCATCTTCTAAAATAGAGATAATAAGCCTCTCCACATAATAAACAATATAGATAAAGCTGATTCGAAAAGAACTCCAAAATGAAAATTGAAAAACGAATCTATAGAATACTATAATTATGGTTATATTCTCCGCCCTTTACCAAAAACATTTCAGTTTCAAATGTATAATACTACCTTAAAGGTAATACTATTCATAAGTTGATATTAAAAAATACACCCCTTTAATTACCTAGATTTATAGGTATTTTTGTTGTATAAGTCGACCTGTTACTTTTGTGATGGAATTTGTCAACAACGATTTGTTTAGTCTATAAGATAATGCATTTTTTTTTATTGCAACGTAAACTAATTCTCTGAACAGGCTAATCTACAAAACATTAAACAACATTATTTCAAACTATTTTATCATCACTACGTACCTTATCCCAACGATCACAAGCAAGAGTAAAATTTGTTTTTTATTTGTAAAAAGGTCCTAACAAAAAATAATTACCTGATTGAAAAATATCAATAAGGATAATGTTTAACTGTAAAACCATTTTTTTTTTAAACATTAGGATTTCATACGTGGTATATGTATAAGTCGACACCCAAGATTTTAAGCAATTTTTTGGTCTTAAAAACTCAATTTGTATGCCACGATTTACGGTAGTACATAAAAATACAAGAATAGCTCGATTATTGCGGTTATTGTTGCCACAAAAGCTACCCCGATAATCGAATTCGCGATTGAAGTCAATCTAAGATATGTCATTGATAACACGTATTACTTCATCTTCAAATTCTTTAAAATCCCGATAATTCGAATAATTAGGTACTAAATTATAAATCGCAATAATCGATGTGTTCCTGTACAATGATTTTATAAAATTGTTATTGATGGCATATCTATGAACTGATCAATCATCTAAATTGGTTCAGTTGGAGGCCGCTATCAGCTCTCCAAAGAAAACGCCTTGCGTTTTAAATATATATGTAGATAGATAAATAGATCACGAAATCTTCTATGGTTTGGTCTTTTTAGTACTTTGTGTTAAATTACTTGCTATATTTGAGGTCAGAAATAAAATTTGAACACATCAATTTTACTACCACCAAGTAGAATTTATAAAATCTTAGAGCTATATACCGTCCTATTCACATCGGCAGCTTTTGTAGATTGTTATTAACCTAACATTGTATGAGGATCTTGATCGGTTTTGTAGCCTAAATTTGTTCGATAACTATTCTGGAAGTGTATTCTGTTGTAATATTTTTTCAACGTTTTGCACTATATTCTCAGGATTTTTTACTTATTGACTTTTACAAGTTTGATATCGATTTTTCCAATATAGTCGGTTATAAAAATAAAGGAAATTTTAATTGACGAATTTATTATTAAATGTAAATTGAATAGTTTCTTCCTACATAAAAGCAAGTTTCACTTTTTCGTTTTGTAATTGTGTTTGGGTTGAAATATCATCATCGGCTTTATAACTTAATACTGACTTGAAGAGCACACTTTGTGGCATCATAAATAAAGCAGGATCAAAGGCAGTCGCAGACCAACGTTCACAAACAGTGGTAAGTGGTTCAAAGCATTTTAGCCATTAGCGAATCAATATATCGCTCTATCAACAAAGATGGAGATACTATCAGGTGACAAAGTTTTTGTTAAATCTTCACCTGTAGTATAATTCACAAGGAAATACAAATCTTTATTATAAATTGATCGGATGTTTCTTTCTTAAGAATCTTAATGTAAATGCAATTAGAGATTAGAACAAGTCATGAATTAATCTTTTCTTATTGTTTCTAATAGTAAATGATTGGCTCGCAATAAAATGTAATTAACAGTTTCATCAAGCTAGAGCTCTTCATCTTAGTTACAATAGTTCTATCTAGTTTTATGTACTTTTTAACTTATAGTAGTTGTGATTATTACCCATAAATCTTGTCAGGAATGTCTCCAATAATCTCAAGGGGCGGATCAAGTTTGCGGGCTCGGTCCTTCAATTATCCTGAAGCTTGTCATTTGATTTTCAAAGCAGTTCCTAGGCCGGGAATCTATTTTGCATATGTCTCATAGACAACTAGTAGAGTCGGTTCCTCCTACGACTAGGCATGGTAATATTGAAATTGTTGGACACTTTCTAAAACTAATTGGAAACCAACCGACTACACCTTAATGTAATTCGATGATTTTTGTTTATTTGTTTCTCAAGTGTGTTTTTATCATATTCGTTTATATTCTAGACAATTTGATTTGAACAATGGTTTTTCTCAACAAAATTGTGAATTCTTCTTTGAGACCGTTAAGAAATTATCAATTCACATTGAGTAAGGTCGCGATTGGTACGCTCAACAGTTTGCCATTTAAAGTTCTATACAAAGGTTAAATTAATTTTTTCTATTATACCTTTTATATAACATACAAGCTTTAAATTATTTGTTTAATACAACGATAATTTTCATTGTCTGTTCTGCTGATTTTCTGATAAAATATAATGTGAGTATGATAATATTTATATATGCTTATTTTCAAATATTTTTGGATTCACTTACCCTACATCACCTACTGGTGCTTAGGATACTGCTCACGGCTTTGTGACACATGTACGATGATCGTCGCATAAATGTTAATTAAGCTTTGATAATGGCAATTCCACCTTCGTACATGGCATTCTATGTTTATTTATGTCACAAAACTGAATAGGGGATGGAATTACGAAAACTGATGCGTTTGCCGTGTTGACATTTAAAACAATTTCCTGTTTATGTATGTATAAAATGTATAAACAATGAAATGGTTACTCCGAGAAAATGCACTAATGTAACTTATGAATTGAAACTATACAGCACTATATTATTCCATTAATAAATCTCTGTGTTGTATTTAGATCTTATTGAGAGTTGAAGTGATTTCTGTGTCAAATATTTCAGGTGGCTACTCACATTTCAGTGTTTTTCAGTCTTTAAATATATGACTTTTAGTGGAAAATACTGGCTTGCCGTCACTTAATTATTTTAAATGGACTATATCGCTCTCTGTCTTTCTTAATTATACTTCCCTAATTCCCTAGTCTATATTTGTCATGGTAATCAAAAGTTTGCATATTTTAATTACTTACTTGGGTAAAATACACATTCGGACCTAAATATACATCTGACAAACGGTGCAATTTGGGGGTGTTTATATTCTTTTTGTGTGTTGGAGCTTTCAACTGAAATTTGTGGAATGACTTTATAGATGAGAATAATGGGGATAAAAAATGTCTATTATTTGTGTTGTCAAGTTACTAAACACAATAGTTTAGATTAGATGGACATTTGGGAAGAATATATATATATATAATTTCATATATTTTATATTGTAATATTTTGGCTACATGTAGTAGATTGCTACTCTGGTAGTTTTCTTAACTTTGCTCTATCAATTATGAAGTCAGAACAGAATATCGATTTTTAACTGCTTCAACCTATCTCGAATTATCCATTATGTCTTATTTGATCTTCTAGAAATGCGCACATTAAAAAATTTCATACTAAATTGATTAAAAATTCATTCGCCTGCTAAAATACTGAAGAAATTTGTCTAAACTTTTGTTTTATTGGTAGATAGTTCACACATTGTCGACTAAATAAGCGTCAATGAAGCATCAAACCGCTGCATAGAATTGCTACTATCAACCACTAAAATTCAGTTGTGTGTGGACTTATGGTCGCTAATTTATTTAATTGATTGTAAAGTCATTTACCTCATCCCATTTAATGGCTTAACTTTTATTTTGTTTGTTCTACACTCACATTTGCAGATACCAAAATTTTAATTACAATTAAAGTAGGTATATTTTTCATTAAAAAACAAATATGTCACTCTCAAGTTTTGTTGTTAGTAATGAAAAAATCAAATTTGATTTATAAGCTTTTAGTTCGTTAATGAATTTTAGTCATAACAATAAGATTTGTTAAATGTAAATTTAATATCCTATTAAATATTTAAGCTGCTGCTAAATATTTTACACAAAATGGTATACTGCGACATGTGTATTATCTTTAATACATGTTAATAATAAAGACAGACAGGGGGTATTGTTTTTTGAGGAAAACTGAATGTATGTTTTAATTAGATAACAATAGGATTATTTGAATAGTTGGTGAAATATTTAAAATAATAAAAAAGATGAGTTTGAAATTTTGGGATAATTAAAATTTTTAACACGTTAAAATGAATGTTCATGAGTTAGATAGGATGACAAAATTATAATATCCAACATTTGCTCAATTCTCCCAATTGATAACTGTTGTCTGTGGTGCTTGCTGCATCTTTCGTTTGCAAATAAATTAAACTTGATCCTGTTTATGACTGGATCTGCGGCTTTTCATACTTTTCAGAAAGTACCAAATTAGCATTAGTCTGATGCTGTCTGCTTAGTAATTAAATTACGCCAATACAAATTTACAAAGTTTATAAGGTCTTTTATATTCTTTGTTTCTCCTTATTTGTTCTTCCATACCGACATGTTCTGTTTTTGTTTTAAAATATATCATAAATGCACAAAGGTTTTAAATGTACTATACCTACCTTTAAATTGAAGATAATAAATGTTTGTATAAAACCTACTATGAACGTGAAAAGTCTGAGAGGAAAGTTGCCTGTAATTGCAAAATCTTGTTTTATATTTGTCTGTACTCGTTCATAACACGTTGAGCTACTAGGCTGCTGACTTTGTCCGTGACATGCACTGCTAATATTAGTGTAGTTTTATAACATAATTGACCGCTTTATTAGTATTTTCAAAATAATTGTTCGTTTGCTCTGTAAGGAGGGCCATTTAATAACAAAATTCAATTTACGGTTTAACTTTATTGGTTTTTTCATATATGCATTCATTGATTAGTGTGTTGATTAGCTTAATGTCACTAAAAGATTTTGGTACAACTTTTTCAAAAAGAATCTCCCACAATAGCTTCAATAAGAAACCTGGGTATGTTGTAGCAGTAACATGATAGTTGATAGTCTGTGTACAATACAAATAATTGATGGTTGCTGCGTGTCTGTTATTAATAGTGATAATAGAGAAGATGCTTCTTATACCATGCAAAGACCTGTGTTGTGTCTAATTGTATAAAATATTGATCGATTCAATAAAAATATTTAGCGACATAGGTAGCACCGTTTTTATACTGCTAGTTTTCTCGCTGATTTGAATTTATTGAGTTCCTGTGTTTGTTACTGGTGATTTTTTGTCGTGCTGAATGCTTATTAAAAGATCGTTGAGATTTCCTTACTGGATTCTTGTCGACCCATATAATGTAACTGGAAAATGTAGACAGCTCAAAACCTCAAATAAAATCTGATTTGAAGTTGTTTAGTCGTTGCTTAACGATTTCTTGATGTTATCTCTAGAAATCGTATACAAATTTTATGTATACGACTGCTTAAATAAAAGTTGTAATTTATTTTTCATTAAGTACTTTTATGTAGATTTGTCAAATATTTCTACTAATACTCTTTAAATATTTTCGGAATTCATATTTGCTGTTGCTTTAAGATGCTTTAATTGCTTTAATCCGTGAACTGATTTCAATCTTTTAGATCAACGACTCTAAAGTTTTTGAGTTCTGTGAACCACTAAAATGAACAAGAAATTTTTGAGAACCGGCATATGTATATAGTACACATACCTATATAATACTATAATATACAGGTGAGCCGTTAAAACTAAACATCCCGAAGACGAGTGTTTTCGAAAAAAATTAAAGCATAGAAAGTATACAATAGTGAACAAGGAATCACTACAGCTGAATGTCTGGAATGAGTAGATCATGATCGCTTTCAAATTTCATGTCCAAGAGCACCTTTACTATCAAGATATCCTTACGCTCTCAAATCTCACCATCCTTTCCCTTCTCCTTCTATAAATAATGCATCATTGAACACATTTTGATTAGCATTTCAGGAATACCAAATGTATAAATTGAAAATACTAATTCAATAAACGCCATCTATTCCTAACAAAGCACCAACCAAAAGTTATATCGGAACCACTCAAAAGCACTTTTTCGCGTACTGTGAATCACACAAATGGAATGTTTTAACGTGACACTATAGAAGTCTCTACTGATGCAGAATCCGGGTTTCCATCTATAGTAATTTTTGTGAAAAATTTAATTCGTCATCTTGCGATCTTCATCATCTTATCCAACTTTATCATATATGTAGGTATAGGGGCTTCTATTGTTAACGTTTGGTATGGGGCCGCCAGTCCTGAATTTGAATTTTATAAAATTTAAGAAAATTCTTGCACTTATTTTAAGAATATTTAGAACTCCTAATGTCGCCATTCCAGGGAGTCTCTGTTGAAATTTTTGAAGTGGAACTTCTTTAGTATCGTTGTCATTTGAAAATTCGATGAAACGAAAAAGCGATACTAAAAAGAGACAAACATATTCATAAATAGGATTTAGTCTGCGAAAGAATGATATATAATACATATATACATCACATGTCTGCGCCTGCGTACTACAAAGCCTTCAGAAAATGCGTCATCGTCAACGTGGTGTATCATCTAGAGCATTTGTTTCCTATTTTAGTTATTATAAGCCTCTCGTGTACTTTGTTCAAAGTGAAAATATGGAATAATGTGTTATAATGGGTATGTTTCTTTATTGCTCTGGGCGCTCAAACGGAGCACGGTCGGAGTACGTCAAATAGCTGTCAGAGTAGATTACACGCTCTGGAATTAAGAAACGATTTGTGCACCTTTTCCAAGTCTGATCAACATAACCTAACAAAATTTACGCGCCACGTTTGAAATATTTATTTATTCATAGTAGAAATTGGCATTAAATTTCATTTTTGTATATTATTAATCATTATTGTTGATCTTCAAAATTATTAAGAATATTTTCTCTTGCATAAAACATAAACAAGCTTGTATTTCTCCATTATTTAATTTATTTTAAATTTTTATAGTTTAATTTTGGCGCTTCAAAATTGCGCCGCAATGCATTGTGGTCTCATACACTGTTTGACGACTGGAGCATGAAAGGGTACTCAAACATTTGACATTCGGGGATAATAAAAAACGATTTGAGCAAAAAAGAAACACGCCCAATATACATATGTTGAATATGTAATATATGAAATGTTATATTTTGCATTCAAATATAAATATTAAAATTTTTCAAATTTCAAATTGGTCAAAATATTATAAAAATAATAAGCCCTATACTCGATATTTATCTTATTCTCTCGTAAGCTACTTTTCTGCACTTTCACTTCTGTCGTATGTGAATTGCACACACATACTTTTATTAGTCTCTTGAATTTTGACGATCACTGGTAAAAAAGCGCGTTATGCTCATCATAGAATTCAAACAAGAAACCAAAGATAGATTTCTTGATACTAATATATTAGTTATTCAATTAATTATAAAAAAAGTTAGTATGTAATTGATCGTATAACTTAATTTAAAATATCGATACATTGCTGCTGAAGTTTTCACTTGAACTATATTGTTTAGGACATAAATGTATCGGCTGTAACAAAGTTGGCCATAACTTCCATTTGGGGATTCCTCGTTTTTCTCTCGAATACTCTTTATAAATAATTGATAAAGCAAATTTATTTTGATTGTCTGTTTGATACGAAATCGTAGTGTTTGACAAATGTACGAGTATATGTGTATCTGTTAAGCAATCGTTAGATGGCAATATTTGATTGAAAACTTGATTAATTATATTTAAATGTTAAAATTTGCAGACGAACAGTGCTTGGTTATTACAGAAGTTGAGTCACCCAAAGGAATTCTATCAGATATGAAGCAGAAATCACAAAATATAGCTTGGTTGATTCTTTGAAAATAAATTTCCGCGTAGCAAAATCCAATTACAACTTGACTAAAGTAACTTGGAACTAAGTTAACAAAGATTTCATCTGCCGATAAGTGCAATAATCTTCATGTATCGAATAATAGTTCTCTACGCCCATTATTATCAACGCATCTCCCACTGTCTATTATTGGAATGACATTTTAAAATTATAGTGTGTTATAAAAAGAAATGATACAGGTTTGTAGCAAATACTTCATCTTTATGATAAGATTATGTGAACATTGTAAAATTCTCACATCCTTATGCTTGGAGTGTGTTTAAGTAATTGAACTTTTCTCACAGTAATGAGATTTTTCGGTTTTTATTGCAATCGGTTTGTTACTTGAATGGAGTTTGCTTTTTTGAATGCTTATTTTCACCATCAACAATATCCCCATTATTGCCACGTAATTCCATGCTATTTGTGACAATATAAATATAATTTTATCCGTTCATTTAACGAGCACATAAACATGCATAGTATTATTTATCTATATTTACTTTAAACTTGTGTTATGAAAGCTAAGCATATCATCATAATCATCCAATAGGTACTAAATACAAATTCAATAAAAATTAGATTTCTGTGTCAAATTTTCCATAGTACTCGGCTTTTCACATCAGAAAATTCGTAACGATTTTAATACAAATCTTCAAAACATTAATTGTACTTTCCGATATACATTTTTATAAAAGAGATGATTCCTTTGTAGTCGTATGCTATAACAGAAAAATTTAACAATTTTCTACTGGACAGATATCTCCCATTTTTTTATTGTCTGCAACAATTTGTATATCTGTTGATTTGGAAAGACTATAAATTGTGTATGTATGTATGTGATTTTCCATCCATTTTCAGAGCATGGAAGCTGCGAATAAATAAGCAATAAAAAAACCTCGAGTCGATTTCATTCAGGCGTAATCGAAAGATTTGTAGCCAATATATATATTTGAAACTTACCACTCAAATTACCATAACTTTTCACTGATCTAAATCATATCCATCACGTTATCAAGATACTAGGTTAAAGGGTGGTGCTCATGGTCATATTTCAATTTCAATTACTCTATGCTAAATCCACCGTGTGCGTATGTGTTAGAACTGTATTTAAGGACTAATTTTAAAATAAATTTCGTACTTTCCGGGAGCTTCTAATAAATTTCTCCTAATTGCACCATTTCTATGGAATTCTCTAAAGCAGCGAGAAATTGTTGCATTTACACAATCGAAATTATATAATTATAACACGAATTACAATGATATAAGTTGATCTTGTATTTAATGCTTAATAATAACATATTCTGAAAATACACTCAAGAGATCATTATTGTAACGTCATCAAAAGAGTTTGTATCTGCTTTTGCCCTATAATAAAATTTAAACGTTATCTATAGTACAACCAGATATTATCTACATCTTCTGTAGACAAATGCACGTTCTTCTGCCTTTGGGAGATGTAAAGTTGAAACTAAACTCTAGCCACAGATTAGCAAAGCTCACTTATTGCATAATTCATTGGTAGTCTCGCCGCGGTTATTGCCACCTTTCACCTAGGTAATATATCTAGTTATACTAGCTGACAAAAATTTTGTATTTTTCGAGCGATATGTAGATCATTCTAAAATATTTCGATTGATTAGTTTCTTTGTGATTAGCATTACTAATTGTTCGGCTTCTAAGTTTTTTTTGCTCTTCATAATGAACACAATTGAAACTTTCTTTGGAAATATTCCTAATATCAGTTATTTCTGTACAATGACTTTAATTTGAAGAAGAGGCAGCTGAAATAATAAACATAATAAAAGCGAACACTACCGTCGAAAAAGCTTCAGTCTCGAACATCAGGTGGTGGTTGTGACACATTCTATAACTTGCGGTAAAAGCATCGTTACTAAATAATGAGAAACTAACCTCGATGTTTGCATTTTCTTAATGCAGATGATTTTGAAGATTCCTGTTATGAGACTCACAGGTTTCTTCCATGAATTTCTTACTATTTCACAATAAAGATGACAAATTACTTCTTAAATGGTGTTTTTATTTCTAATACTTTTTATTCTGCTACGAATTAGCAAAATGAGTTGTCATTGTTGAATATATTATGTAAAAAAAAGTCCACTGACCGTTCTCGAACGGAAATGGAGGAACCGCAAATGATTTAATATTGTTTTTATTCAGATGCAATCTTTAATTTATAATGGTGGATTAAAAAGTAATTTTAATATAAAGTGGTTAATTATTTTGCCACCGTTTTCGTACATAGAAATTCATGAGATTATTGTTGGTATTCTCACTTATCGCCTACGAAATTTTTACAGCATCAAAGTTTTTTCGTTACTTTCTTTTTAAACTCTGGTTACGATTTTAACGAATTAAAGGCATTCGTTTTTTGGATTATTCTTACAACCTGCAATTTTTTCACTTGTTTTGGAACACCGTGGATTATTTTTTAATCATTAACTTCCACAAACAAATTACGGAATGCAGTGTGAACGAAGCATGTGTTAAATGACATTACAGTCTTTTTGTGTTTTCCTTGATAAAGAACTTACCAACTCTTTAAGACCCAATAATAACAACAACAACAACAACAAAAATAATAATAATATTAATAATAAAACAACTATTTATTTATATTAGAAAAGCAATAATCCATTTTCAAATTTATTATTTGTTGTAATATAATAAGTTTCAAAGTCATTGTTCTAAAGACTTTAAGCCAGGTTTTTATGAGATTACATTTTTAAATTACATATACTGCGCTTCAGTGTTATAATACTACTGTAATCAAACTATTCTAAAATTTTTCTTTCCCTTGAAGCAACTTTATAGTTAGATGCATATCTATCCTATAGGATTAGCTTACCAATGACATTTAGTAGTCCTAAACGGGGGTTTAAATATAATCCTGATATAGTTCTACATCTTTATGTTTATCCTCTATATTAAGTCTTGTTGAATTTCCGAAGACTTTCAAACTTTTCAACTTTAATTTTTCCCTTTAGCATTAGAAATATTGATCACAATTCTTGATGATTGTGAAAATGAAATTACTTTTAATTGAAGTTACCTGCCAGGTAATCTATGGTTATGAAAATTCAAGAATGACGAATAAAATTGGGTTATAATTTAGGTAAAGCTTAAGGTGTCCAATGGTGGGTTATATAACTTGTTGTATACATCTCTGAAGTTTGGTGCTCTGATATATCTCATTTGAAAGAATTCCCGCAGTTGGTTGGATGCTTCGAACTTTTAATAAAGTAAAGTTATTTCAAACAACCTCCCCGGTCTTGATATAAATTAAATTTAATTAAAATCATTCAAATATTGGTACGTTTTAAATAATCATATCAAAATTTAGCATTTTTATGTAATATTAACTTAAATGTATGTATAATGTAGTACATATGAAAAAATGTCTCATTTTTTGTTTTTTATCTAACAATAAGCAAGATCGAAAATTAGAAAACAACGAAATCTATCGTTTTTATTCTTCACACGCACTTGCTGGAAATAGCTGCGTACTTTATGTACATTCAAAATAGGAAACAGGTGAAAATTTGAATATGTAGGCATATATCTTTTACAGAGAGTTTCAAAATGTTGTTATATATGTTTTCTCAGCGACATTTTCAACATGTTTAGAAATGCTGTTTTCTCACATTACAATATGAATATCTACACGTGAGGCAATGAGGAGCGAACGTGACACAACTTTTCAGAATATTAAGTCGACTATTTTAAATTTTAATATAAAGTCAGTTTCCAAATGTTGTTATTGACCTATGCTTATTGCGTGGAAAGACGTTTATGGAAATTCGAATGATACTATCTATCTATTATTATTTTTTACAAGCTATCCACATAACTCTTTACAATAAATTTTGTTTTTTTCAGGTAGTTGCAACGCTTGTGTTTGTGAAGCCTGTGTCAAGCCGGTAAGTTCTTTTAAACAGCGCTTTATATTTGTTGAATACTGAGAATGAATCACAGAGGTTTTAATCATTGTGTTATAACTAGCAATATCAAAAATGAAGATGAATGTAATATTAATCAATTCATCATGAATTCCTGTATTTATGCTCACACAACTATTTACAGAATATCAAAAAGTTTGGATAGTATAAGACGGTTTCCGAATATTAATATATAAGAAGTTCGGCCAAAAATAAACACCCAGAAAACGGGCGTTTTCGGAACAAAAAGTGTAGCTTTACATAAGAACACCTCAGCATTAATTTACCTTAAGGGACTTTTCGTGTGCGATGTCTGAAAAAGGCCCTAAAGAACATTTATTTTGGAATTTGTGTAATCAATTACGTATGGCTGTCATCTTTGTTTTCAAAATTTAAGACGAGTGTTGATGTAGTAATCGATGGATGTTATCGATACAGAATGAATAGTATTTTGCAAAGCAATGCACATTTATGCTACGGCCTGAGCTACAGTCCCGAAGGTTCGTGGGTTTGGCGCGCCAAAGTTATCGCGCGAACCTTCGCTGAACTCTAGGGGCTACATTATCGTTGTCGTGCTAAAAAAACGAGTATTCGTCGTTTAACGACACGGGAAT
>JAZBGY010001500.1:0-20897 GCA_037414755.1 Lydus trimaculatus | reverse complement strand
TAATAATAATAATAATACTAATAATAATAACGGATACAGGATAAAGCAATAACATTTAAGTTAATGGCAATCTGTATGTATAGGTAATATTTTTATGATAGCTATAATCCTGTATGCTTTAGGGTAAATTCTTGTCTATCACGTCCATCTGGTGAATTATACGCGCTCCAATTTTAACATTAAATTAATTTAAAATCAAATTTTAATAAAATCCCTGAAGTCATTCCAAAGAGAATTGGTAGAAAATTGGGATTATAAATAGGTTTCATTTGTTGTTTGTAGAGTATTTATGGCTACAACGTGGTTTCCCCGTCAATTTTGTCTTCTCTTTTTTCATAAAAGTTAACTTTAAGGAATTGTAAAATGTTGGTCAGTTCAATTGATTTCTCAAATAATTTCGCTTGATCGATGAAGAAGTTAACTATGATACGGTCGGTTGTCACCTTATGAGAAGCAAAGTCTATTTCTATCAGTACGGATTTGTTCTTCTTTGATTACAGATAAAGATTCATGTTTGCGATCAATTTTTATCAAATGCGCTACAAAAATTGCATTCACATAATTGATGGTTCTTTTATCAAAATTTTATACAGAAACCTCTAATACGTGCCTTTAGAATAGTTTAGACACTGCTAACCCCTTTTTAAAATTTTATAATCTATTTACAGTCTCTACAATTGAGCCGAGTTCAACATTTTTATGAAAAAGAATTAAATTAATTAATTAAACTAAAATTTGTTTTATATTCAATGAACCTAAGGCTATTTGAACTCTAGCTTTTGAACGAAGATAAAACGTGGCTTAGTATATTATCCCCTTTTTCAATTTTATCAAACGATTTTCGTTAAGTTTCACTACGAATAAGCAATCTATACAGTATGCGGCAGCAAAATCGGTGCATAGAGAAAAGCATCAACGCCACTCACTCTCATAAAGAGAAACTAGGGCGTCACTCACCCATCACCCATCTTTGTCTGATACAGTTGCCTAGATATGTGCCACAATACTTTGAGAAAAATTTCGTATTGTTACTGATGCTTCTAACAAAGGTAGCAAATTCTTATCATCTATTACAAAATATTAGTCTGATAAGTACAATTTTTAATGTATGAAAGAACTAGAGATGAGTGGCGTCAGCAGCTTACACTTCTCGCTGACCAGTTTCTGTTTATTTCAGCCTATCTGAAAGACATGAGAGTGGAGATGGAAATGTTTTCTCCTATGTACCTAGTTTGCTGCCGAATACTGTATAGCGATTAAATTACCTACAGGTCACTTAATAGAAATGAACTTTAAAGTTTTACCTTTATCAGCAGTTCCTTTACATATACAGGTTGAGCCCTTTCATCTTGAAACATAAGACAGTGTTGTGAGTGAGTAATTTTACAAAGCTTCTACTTCTAAGGTATGAGACTGTTCCGGTTCTTGTAGTCTCTCCTATGTTCTTAGATGAACTGTTTCAACCTGTATATTAATACTTCATATAGGATGAAAGTGACCAATTAGCTACTCCTAATCAGAGAATTAATAAAATTATTGTACGTCCTTACTTTGGAAAAGTAGATAGTTTGGAATAAAGATAATTTGTAAATGTGGCTTTCCTCAATGAAACACTCTGTACAATTGGGTATACGTTTTCACAGTTCTAGAATTTTTCGCAAATTGCGTCGTTTCCTTTTTTAACTTAAACACAAAGAACTCCTCATCTACCAGAAACCATCCATGCGGTTTGTATTTCTCAGACAGTTTGCAGATTGTTCTTCAAAGCCGATTTACTCTCTTCATGTTTACATGTGACACAATTATTTTCCAATTTATTATAAAATCTGATGCTCTAACCCTTAACGCCGCCTATTTAAGACGTGTTTAATTCACCTTACCTACCAATAACAAGTTTCTCACATCATCGTTTAGTTAATTAATTTTAAAAATCACCTTATAATTGTTAGAATGTATGTACGTAAAATAGCCTTGGTTCTCTTTTAATATGCGCACGTAATCTTTCATGCAATTTACACTTCGTTACGGTATTGTTAAAACACTCACCCTATACCTATACGTTTTATTTGTATTTTATTATTGTGACCGGTAATTGAGGAATTCCGTATATGCATTTGGGAACAAAAAAGCGTAGAAAAACTCATAAATCTTTCTAAGAAAAGGAGAAAAAAAACAATACAGCTTTTCAGTTAATTAAATATTTCTATAATTATTCAATTTAACAAAACAAAACAACTTTATTATTTTTAAACAACCTCCCAGAAAAAGTAGAAATATTTCAGAAACCTTTGGAACTGTTTTCCTACGCACAGTTGCTCTTGTGAATTTATTTGCGATCATAAAATTGATCTATAACGATCAATGATTGCTAGTAAAATTGGTAATAAGAATGAAATTTTGTTTTCAGTAAACATTTTAACATGTTTTTTCATTCTTCCCATACAACAATCAACAAAAACCAACTCTTTAATTATTTGTCTTTTTTATTAACTTGACAAAAAGTGTTTGATTTATGTTGATTAAAATAATAGATAAAAATTCAAAATACTTCCCGAAACATCTGTTAATTGTTCATTATTTTAATCCAAAGAAATTTTAAAATTAATGACCTATTGTTTGAATGAATTATAAGTGTTTGGAATTTTATAAATAATTGCATTGTTGAATAAATGCTTTGTTTTGCGATTCTTACTAAATAATTTCTTCATTGATAATTATTGTAAATTGTTGTAAATGTGAAGACAGATAGAGATGATTTCCGTAGAGTGATGTTTAAGTGATGTTCGCCATTAAAAAGTTTTATTATCACGTTAGTATGGTAGTTCGCACGTGGCTGAACGACCCGTAATGATATTGTTACATCAATAAACCTATCTAAACATTTGACACAAACTTTTATTTGTCAATAAAAATTTAATTTCAAATATGATTGACGAACCTGTTTGAATCATTTGTTTAATCTATATTAAGTTAAGTTAGGTTAGTATAATAACTAATATAGTTTGACTTAAGCTTGACTTTTTAGTCAGAAAATTGTTACATTTGATTTATTGTTTTATGCTGTAAATGTACGTACATTTATTTTAGTATGTATAGTTGTAATTATGTAGATTTTATGGGATGTTGTATATCTTCCACTAAACGGCAAAAATTCCATTTGGCATATCTAAAAATAAACGTTTCTGTTCACCAAATCACTCTGATATGTTCTAGCTACAACATGAAAACCATTAAATAAACCCAAACGACCATAACACTAGCCACAGTATCATTTCAGATCGTTTACTTCAATATCTTTACTGAATATTTTACAGTTATACATCGAGAATAGTTTAGAGAAGTCAATTATAGGTTGATCTACATGATGATAATCGTACGAAATTTTTGTTTTTGATTCGAGTTTGATCAACAAAATAGAAATTTAGTTGTTTTCTCCACATTCAATGATATGGAAGAAATTGCTTTTTACAGATCATGAATTTTATCTATTTACTTTAATATTATACGGATCAAATAATTTATTCAAGCAATTTCTTGTGCATTTAAATAAAAATAATAACATGTAAGTTATAAATTATGTAATAAGACGTAAGGTTATATTTTAAAAACTCGATTTCATGAATAAAAGAAGAAGAAGAAGAAGCATCTTTATGGTGATTGCAAACTTTTAGTATTCCGACACGCCGACACAATCTCATTTTTCGATTTTTTTCCTTTTCCTTTTTTTTTCTATTTTGGTTGAAGAGTTGTAATGTTGAAGATTCTCCAACATTTACGGTTGAGTTCATTCGCCCCTCTGTATAGTAATGATGGTAAATGGAAAAAATATGGTTGTATGAGTCTGACATATAGGAAATTGCATATCCAATATGGTAAAGACGATTAAAAATTAATCTGCAACAATATTTATAGGCTGCTATCAATTTCCGTGTGTTGTTATTCTCGACATTTTCTTTTGATTTGTTCATTGCTGAAGATATTGACTTTAAATTATTTATATTTATTTATGAACGAGGAAGAGGTGAATTTATTGATTGCAACAATAACAGATTGTAGATAAGGTATCATGTATGTATGTAACCGTGTAAATTTATTTTATGTTATCTTATTGCTTGTTGAGGAAAGTGGAATTATTCAAGCATTAAAGCTGCATATCTATCGTCTTTTTCTAAATTTTAAGACATTCTTATTGGAAAAAGGGTGAAATTGTGATCTTTTCAATATTTCAGTGGAACAGAAACCAGAAAGGTTGAACTGTAAGGTCCAGTTACTGATAATAGTACCAGTAATAACATTTTAGTAGTCGGTCAATTTTGAAATCAGACGTAATAATGGACGACTTACGATTGATTTATTTCTGTAATAAGAAAAGGCCCCAAATTTGTATTTTGACCCAGTTCTGTAAGACAGAGTCACCGTGCTCGCAAATACTTCCCCCAACAGATGAGTTTTAGTGTTTTCAGTAATTGTTGTTTTAAAAGTGGAAAGTTACAATAAAGTCTATCGTTAGTCAGAATTGTTATCACAATTTTACTGAGATAATCATAATTGTAAATTTATTGGGTTTCTTTCAATTTTAATCCTTATCAAATCTAGCGTCAAATAGATATTTATGACAACAGAAGAGAAAAATCTATTAATATCAAAAACAACAACAACAACAACAGATTGTATTGTTTGAAAAAATCAAAACAAACAAAATCGTTAATATAACGTATCAATTCTTGAACACGCTGTGTATTTCTCTTCTATTTTGTTTTGTTTTGATAAAACCTATAGAAAAATTGGTAGTAAAATAATCCCCCCCGTTTTACTTTTAACATTAAGTAATAGTATAGCTCGTAAATTATCATATAATTTTTAAGCAAACATATAAAATGTGGACTTCTGATTTTCGGTTAAACTTCAAATTAACGTGAACAAACAATCAATTGGAATTTTATGACGGTTGTAATTTTAATAGTACACACAACTACTGTGTCCTCATACAAGTAGGTACAGCATCCTGTTTTAGAGTAGGATTTGTTTTGTTAGATGCAAATGCAGGCTGTTAACGGTACTTGAAGATTATCTTAATGGTATATTTTAGGATAATTTCTACAAGTTTTGTCCATTAGTAGATTTGGTTATGAATTAAATATTTGATTTATGGAGTTCATTAATGTTTAATCATAGTTGGAGGTTTATTCTGTCTGTGGTTGGAAATAGAAAATCTTGTTTATAATATAGAATTGAACAAGAGATAATCTTCAATGTCGTTGACAAGAATTATGAACCATTTGAAAGATTTATTTGTTAAATGAGTAATAAAATTTTAGATCACTTTCAACACTGACATAATAACGGATATGTAATGTAAATAAACAGTTATATACCTTCTGTATGTAGGCATGTATTGGAGCAAATTTTCAAAATTACATTACTTCTAATAGGTATAATTATTATATAGTCTCACCTCCATAGATTATCATTTCTTAATTAGGTACGATAAAAGAATTAATTTAAAATTGTAGAAAAATCTTGTTTCTTTTCAGTACAAATAGTAATTTTGCTGAAAATAACACAGCCATGATCATGGTGTGGCAACTTAGCGTCACCGGGTGTGCCCTGCGCGCATGCACTATCCACATTCCGCTGTATCGAACGTGTATACCCTGGCTGTTATTGATCCAAAACCAGCCAAGATGGCTTCCGTCTAGCGAACATAACCCAGTACGATTGGCGCACCATTTCTGAACCCCCAATCGTTCACGCTAGACTTGCACGATGCATGGATATTCGTTCGTCTACCCCTACCACTAGCCAATTCATGGCACCATGCCACCAACTTGATCTACGATCCAATAGCAGTACACACAACGTTATCATAAACGAATCTGAACCTTTTGTATATATTGTAATAAAGTTGAATTTTCTATAAAATGTTAACTACGTGCTTAGAGTCTGGAATGGATTCCGGGAATAAAATAAATTGCAAGACATGCTTGGCTATCTCAGGAGTTTTTAAAAGAAGGAAAGATGGAAAAAGAAAAAAAAAACGGGCAACGAGCTGCAATAGCAAACGTTTTACTCGAATTCCAGTTTAAGAAAACTTACAAGTTTTTTGGTTTGTGTTTATGACCGTCGACGACGACTTGAATATCAGACAAGACCGTTTATGAATAATGTATGCGGAGTGAATGAGTAGAAAAATAGGGGCGCGAAAGCAGAATTGCCGCAATTTACAAGAAAATAAGTACGGAACGGAATATTCAAGTAGAAAATTTACAAGAAAAGTTGAAAACACAATATTCCGGTATCATATCGACGCAAATAGTTTAGGCTTATTGTTAGAGAGAAGGCTCAAATATGATTCATTTTGATTTTCCTCTATATTGATGAAATAGAATATATTCTCCTGAACCACTTAATAAACCAAAAATGAGGGAGTACATAAAGCTAAATTCAATAAAAAATGTTTATTTCAAGAAAATGAATTAGGTAACATCAATAAGAGTGGTTTAATCGGAAAGAAAACTCTAGTTTTCTTTATAAATCTATACCTACTTGATAACTAAGCAGGGGAGTTGTACTTTTAATGGCAATATTTTCCAAAATAATCATTAATTTTATCAGAAAAGTTAAGTGTGTGATAGATAGATCTTGACGACGGCTATAAGAATAATTTTTCATCTAGGAAAGAGAGTTGTAACTGCTGTCTTCCCTCAATCATGTATTCAGAAGTAAATATGGAATATTTCCAACCTAGAACGGAAAATTTTGGTAACAACTTAAGTTAATTTGTTAATTTTTGCTGTATCGGTGATTAACTAATCTGTTAGATGTTTGATTATTTCGTGTTGACGAAATCGGACTCTTTTAATAACTTTAGAATACAACCTGATTGTCCTTGACTCCAATAAACGATAATAAGAAAACTTTAAAATATTAGAGCTGGTTTTTTTTTGTAAGTTAAGTATACCTTTCTCTGCGTAGGCAATAAAATCAATTTACAATACAAAAAAAAAAACAGAAGAATTATTGAAAACTTGTAATAAAATGATTTGGGTCAAAACAATTCCAAATCAAAATATTTACATTTCAGGGATATATTCATAGTAAAAATGTTTACTATGTTACAGTTTGTTTTGAAAAATACAGAGAATTTTGAAGCAACGATTCAGGTTCACAATCTCACACACAAGCGAAATAGAAGCAAACATAGCAATTTAAAAGGAATTTAACTTTACAGAATGACGTATACTTTACCATGTATGGCATAAATTCCAAAGTAACACCGGGTAACAGACAATAGTCAAACTTAAAATTATGAAACTTGGGCCTAATAATGGTTTATTGAAAATTTATAAGCAAATTCTTGTTTATTGATCTACAACAAATTTTTAACAGCTTCTATTACACAAATAGCCAACAAAACGATCGAACAATCGAGCAAAACAATTATGATGAAGAATTTTAATGAATAAGCGCACTGATTTCTTTTTTTAAATGTTCCAAGATAGTGCATTTTCATTAAATTGAATTTAAGGATGGTGTAGTTGTTTTTACTAAACAACGCCCAACAAATTAATTTATTGAAATTTTATTCCAATTTAAACGTTATTCTTCTTGTTAGTTAAATTCTAATTAATATTCATGGATGATTCCAGGAAAACCTTTACCGATTTAACACACAGATTAAGATAAAACACCACACACATAGTTATAATTTTTATTAATTTATTTAAATATTTCAGATAGACAGATAGACGTATAATTTCTCAATTCATTGTGGGTTTCTAAGAGTCAACTGAAAAATGTTTAGACTTAATTTGAACCCCAATATTGACAAACAAGTCTAGGTCGTCCCTGAAAATCAATTTTAAAATTTTAAAGCTTTCACCTTATATTAGTTCTGAATATTTCACACTTTCATTCTGTATAAGGTTGAATAAATTTTTTTTCTGTGGGTTGCTTTTACTCAAGGGTACATCCTACAGATATGACCCTAAAAATATCGCTTTCTATATTTATTACAAACATAAGTTGTATTTTACATACAATGTATACAATATTTATTTTTATCTCAAGTGTTTTACTCGGTAAATTTATGTTCATCTACCTATGTGTTTTTATTATTTACTAAATAAGTGAATTTATACCTTAAAAACAAAAACAATTGGTAAGTGATAAGGTTGCCTTCATTTTGAATTTAAATTAATAGCTATCGTTGCTCATACTTCTAATGTTATCAGTTTTCTATTTTGAATTTTTGAAAGAGGTTTCTTGGAGAAGTAGAGTGAATATAGTTACTATAACATCTCATATAGCGACAATTCCTTTATTACGACCATACTGTATAAAACAGTACAGTGTTATAAACAACAATAGATTTGTAAATTTAGTTTAGCTCTCACACGTTTCAACGAAACTCTAATAGAACGATACGAACTCTTCCTACGGACAAAATAAATCAAAAAATCGTCTACGTTTAGTGACTCTTTTGTCTTTGATAGTTTTACATTTAAAAGCTACAGAATCTCCTCAGGCAACATTACGAAATCGCTTTAATGAGAAATCAACAATACAAACCACAATAATAAGTGTTTTGCAGTAAGAATTGTGGATGTTAAGATTTGGTGGTTTCTTCGAATTTTACTTTTACTGTTTGCTACGGTTAAAACACTTCATAAGTTCTATCTTCATTCAAAGTGTAACTACAGATTACAGATAACCTAAAAGGTCACTATTGTGATCTCTGACTACTTCCATTTCATGAATGAATACATTTATCTACGTTCTAATCATCTTAAACAATTGCAGCTAATAGGTTTGATAATAATTTTACTTGTCTGATTACAATGATTGTGTGGCTGAAATTGTAATGGTAAACCACTGACTATTAAGTTTCTCTAACCTGAATTTGCCAAATTGACTTTGCTATAGTAAAAACCACAACTATGTCTTTACTTTTTCCGTCTTACGGTGTCTTTTTTTAAAATTTCAAATAAAACTTCAAGCAGCATTCGACCATCTAAAGGAGCTTAATTTAAGTTTTTGACAAAATTTAAGAAGCATAGAGGCGTAATAAAATTATTATTTGCTGTTTTACATTTACGTTAACATCACCTTTGACAGGTAATGAACGTTGAAGACTGTGAATTCCTGAAATTTTGAACTTCAGCACATGAAATAATAACAATAATGATCATAACACTTTTTAAAATGGAAGATGACAAGAATGTGGGAGGTCTACAATACGATACTAATTACAAGTTGAATACTATTCAGACAATTAAATTCTAAAATTTTAATACTTCCCTGAAGCTGAAAGATTTTATCATAGCAAGATAAGGCATTGTTTTAAATTGGGTAGCGTAATGAGTCTTCTTATAATGAATATATGAATATTTGATTACATTAAACTACTTGAATACTCGTTTCAAACAAGTTTCACATATTACTCTCAAACTGTAGAACTTCTAAAATGATAATTAGACTCTTTACGATGATTTTGATAAAACAGAACACTTTTATTTAGTGCTCACAAACAGATTTTGTCACAGTCGCACCGAATTCGGCAAGGGAGTACTTCGCAAACTTGCTATACAAATAACCATTTTTTTTGTCTACTTTTCTAACCAAAAATGATTTTTAATTTTGATAATGATTGTTTTATATAACAGACATGTGACAATATTCCCATTCCAGACAACACACGACCAAAGAAACTGGAAAGATATATTTGCCGTTATTGTTGTAATGATTCGTTTTAAGAGCTACAAATAAAATATACCGTGTAACAATAAATAAATATAAATCTTTTGTTCTTTAGACAACTACGATTATATCTGTTGAAGTAGAAATAATTTTATGCATATTCCGAAGATTATTTATTCGAAAATTCTGTCGCTTTAACTTTTATCAAAATAATTGGAAATTTGCGTGTCGTTAAACTTTATCTGAACGGAATTACTGGTTGTTTTTCATTTTTCCCCCCAAGATTCTGATCTTAAAATCTAGATAGTGGTCAACCGAAAATGTCTAACAAAACATGCAATATTTCGTACGAAAGAATGGAATGAGACAACAATAATATTTACGAATAGATTTAATTAGTTTTAAGTAAATGTTAGAAGGGTTGTCGGTGTTGTAGATTAAAATTGAAGTTTTGTAAACAAAATTTTCCAATTAAGAGCCGGTAATAAAGTCAAACCTAGCGTATATTTCTGTTAACACTTAACAAAATTAAGATCTATTTATAGTGTTTTATGAACTATAGCACGATATAGGAAAAGCTAACGGAAAATAGATCAGTAGAAAAGTTAATGGTAAAATAAAGCTATAGAAACATTGTACAATCTAAAATAATAATATTATTTAAAATACGGTCACGTTCAGTACAAAACTGGTTTCATTTTTAAGACTCTAATCAAGAGAGAACTTCATCATCAAACTATATGATGTTGTTATTCATTTTTAAACGATCTTATGCAGGTATTAATTACCCATCACCGAATTGATAATCTCCATCATTAATGAATTATACAGCCTTATATGAGAGAAGACTCGAACAAAAAAAGTTAATTTAAAAAAAATTTCCAGGTCCCATCTGCACTAATAAGCATGGAGTAAAGAAGACATCCTATAATAATTTATCTTACATCTGTTATATAGCCAGCCATTTTAGGTGAGTAGAAGACATTTTGTTCGTTTTGCTTTTTCTTATTAACGTTTTGCGGCCAGTTCTCTTTTAATAATAATAATTGGATATAGAAGGTATATAGGCGGAGTTGTTGTTGACATATTTATCTGATACAGCCGGTTTTAACGTATACACACAAAAGTTCTGGTTACAAAACTCGTATATGTCAAATCGGCTTCATTAAATAGGCTATCTTATGGTGTATTTGTCGGTGGTATTTTTTATTTTTTTATTCGACTGTCATGTAAATAATTCCAACACATTTAATACTTGAGACTACAATAATTTGAAACGTTTTAATTAATGTTTCAATTTTTAATCAAAACCAGTAAAATTCTAAGCTTAATTAGTACGTCATTTTATATTAAAATTATATCGAGAAAAATAAAGTTTGAAATAAAATTTCCAATTCGAATAAAATTGTTTATTTCGCCATATTCCTTATCGAACCGTATTTAAATATTTCCAACTCGATAACCAGTCAGGTAGAAATATATCCAACATAACTATTGAAGGACATATGCAAAAAAAAAGATGTAGAATAATAAAGAACTGTGTATTGGAATGGAAAAAGATAAGATTTTAGATCCTAAAAGTAAAAGGGTATTTTGCGAAAAGCAAAAGCGTAACTAAATTTCGACTTTGTTATTCAGAATATACCATATAGACTCACACACATGTATAGAGATCTATCTCGCCCTTATTTTACGACAGGCCCTTTCATTTCCGAAGGTTATATTTTTTTGATACCACCCTTTGTATATGCCGAGATTATGCAAAGGGTATTGTAAAAATGTTTTCTACATTTTATAAAATATTTAAATTGTTGACAACAATGAATTTTGTTAACTTAACAATATAGAAATCTTTCAGGAAGTTAGAGCTTCCAATCATAGATTTATTGATTAATTAGTGAAATTACTAGTCAATCCTGATAATAAAATTAATGGAATTGGTATGTATATAGATATAGATTGCATATTACAATAAACGGATTAAATAAATTATATTTTATTGGATCATTACTGAAATTTCGTAATAAAAATTTTCGATAAACAATAATTGAATATGGGTTGATCTTATTAGAAATTGACCATACTGTATTGAATTAAACAATCAATATGACCATATTGATATGTAATGAAACAAATAATAATCACTTCATAGTTTATTATCTACACATTAATCATTATAGTATACGTAAATAATACCTAAATAAAATGGACGTTTTATAAGTGACTAATTTGTTAAACAAATTTAAACAAATCATTATAAAACAATTTCAAATATTTATTATTTATACTTCAATAAATGAAAACGACACATTATCGTTTGTTTGTTAATTATTAATTTAACAACAATACCTATACAGTGGGCTAAAACAGTAAAATTTTATTTATATCTTTAACAAATGTTGGTTTCTTGTTACCATTCACAGTAACCAGAGTTTGTTGTCTTAAACATATTCAGTCTCTCACTTGTAGATGGCGTTGTTAAATTTTTGGATTTCTTTGAAAATGGCGGATCTATTAACAATCTACAAATCGATAAAAAATTTTTTATTATTATTGTTGTTATTGTTATCATTATCGTTATTTGTTGTTGATAATTTGAAAAATGAATGCTTTATAATAGATGAAATTGCTTTATTGTTACATTTTTCACATTTCTACAATAATCGAATCTAATTTGTTTAAAACAGTTAATTAATTTAATCTGCTGAAAATATTAAAAAATGGTTTGTCTTGTTCTGCCTTTAGTTCATAGTAATCACTCCTATTTAATTAAAAACTGGTTATCTTTCAATAGTCAATTGTAGTTGGATTGATTTTACTTTAGTTTATCGTATGTATGTACAAATGATAAAACATTGTTTAGTGTTATTCTACGATTCGTGTTATAACACACGTCTTTTGGGTGTTACTCTGCATTAGCGTGCTATAGCGAAATGTGGAACAAACTACAATTACCTACATGTTTTCTATTGTTTGCAATTAATCAAAATCAAGAATTTCCAGTTTTTCTACGTGAAAAAGCGTAGTGACGTGCAAACAGGGTTTATGACTCTATTTTATAGTAATTTTGAAGTAAATATCATGTTTTGAAACCAGGATTTTCGTCACACTTTTATAGGGCACTATTATCAGTTTTTCTTATCTTACAAACTATTTTCCATTCATTTGCTCTATGGTAGCAAAAGCGTTCTATAAAGGTACTTGATAGCAGACAAGTCATCTATCACATATCATACAATGTTACACATATACTGATAGGATATGTTTGATCTTGTATCATAAAATAAATATAAAGGTTCTCCAATTATAATCAACATTAAGCTCTAAAGATTACCAAATTTTACATTTCTACTTCGATTAGAGTTACATTTTGTGAAAAATCTTCTTTACAAAATTCTGTACAAAGTTGTAACAAAGTCGTATTTCGAAAGATACCATCTTATGTATAAAAGCCCAATTCTTCAATGAAAATTTCGGTCGATTATCTAAAAATTTACAAGGTTAGTTTAGTTTAATTATCTCGTTTTTATTGTAGAAACTGAAATTAAATTTCACTTTTGTTGTATGAAAAACTGGAATGGTCTATTAAGTGTCATTTTAATACTCAATTTTTTGACTCATTGTTGACCTTTTGTTGTATTCCTTTCGGTACTGACGTACTTTTAAAAAAAAAAAAAATGAAAACGTGTACACTCTCGTTTTCTAGATAGAAGCTCTATTTAGCGTTCAACACACTCAACAAGGAGGCATTCCATATGAAATCATCGAAAAAAAAAATTGTTGCTGCTCGATTTTAGATTTTGCTCAAACTTTGTGTGATCTGCTTTAGGGTTTCACAAGGATTTAATTTCCGGAAACGCCACTTCCAGTTCACACAAAATTAAGCAATTGAAAAGTCTTATTTTTGTGCTTTGCAGTTTTAGTTGTAAAAAATTTTCTATTTGAGGTGTCTACTTGACCAAGGTTGAATTTTGAAGCTAAAAGACGGTACTTTCTAAAAAAAATATAAAAATCCACAGAATTTGTATATCTGAAAAATAACATGGTACTGAAAAGACATGTATTTTATTGATTTTGTGTGATTTTCAATTGACTCCAGTGTCTGAGCTGTTAAATATTAAAATAATATTATTATTCTCACACTCAGATGTTAATGTGCACATATCGTAAGATAATAAAAAATCAAAATCGACTCGTTCAATCAACTGGTTATCAAAAAAATCATTGCTTGAGTTTTCAAAATTTTAAGAATTTGCATATTTCAGGCTACAATTTGGACATGTTTGATAAGAGATAAAAAATTGAAATTTACAGGATACTTAGTTCTTACAATTAACTTCAATAAACTTCAAGGCCCTTTTCGTTATTTTTTCCTCTTGTGGAGGTACAGGCGTTCAAAAAGTAGCAAAAAATGAAGCAATTGGTTTGTGTTTTCTGTTCTATTTCAAAACTTCACGTAACGAGTTGACTGAACGAGTCGATTTTGATTTTTTATTATCTTAAGATAGGTGCATTTTAACATCTAAAAATAATTAGACTTCTATATTCAATAGCTCAGACACTGGAGTCAATTGAAAATCAATAAAATACATGTATTTTCAGTAACATGTTATTTTTCAGGTAAATGAATTATGTGGATGCCACTTGGTCAAGTAGACACCTCGAATAGAAATTTTTTTGCAGTCAAGACCACAAAGCACAAAAATAAGACTTTTCCATTGCTTAATTTTGTGTGGGCCGAAAGTGGCGCTTCCAAAAATTAAATCCGTCCTACAAAGTTTGAGCAAAATCTAAAATATGCTGGCTTTATCGATTTGATGATTTCATATGGAATGACCCCAAGACAAATAACAGACTTGTATATGTTATAAAACTTTGATAATCCAAACTAACAAAATTGAGCTCGTCTGAAACAAACAAAATCAATTTAGTAAAAATGATAAAAACACCATGAATCTATTAGTTGATTCAAGATACATCTCATAAATATAAATTTTCGTTAAACATTCACGATAGCCAATTTTTTTTATAGATTTTTAATAAATTCTTATAAGATGAGAGAAATGCAAAATTTACCTATAAAGAAGCTTTCTGTTGTATTTGTTTACATTAAATAGAAGATGTACATTCAGACAGGCTATAGAAGAGGTGTATATAACAGACGTTGGGTCATTGAAATGCAGAACAGGTTCCCTTCTCCTTAATTAAATTGCAGCAGGTTCAAAATGATCTCTCTCTTTCTTTCATGATAATTTCCATTTTCAAACGTCAGCTATTACAACAAATAAAATAAGAGCTTTCTCTTATTAAAAAGAAAATAATTAATTAATTAATTAATTAACATTATAATCGATTTATATTTGATTGTGTATGGAAATGGTCAATGTCTCGTTAAAAATCTACCATTTTAGGCTATTCTGGCATTTATTGCTTTAACTCGTTTAACAAGACAACTGTTCTATTTCACTATATTTTACGTATGTTGTCTGTATATGGTAAAAGGTGGGGCTCCAATGTAATTAAGGCATTCAAAAGGGCATTTAGGCTTAATGAACGTTACGCATCACCACCTTTTGGGACTGTTTAAGCTCTACTAAATACTAAACTACACAATTGATAAACAGATTTAATTGCTTGTAATTAATGTTAAATTATACAACATACATGCCTATTTGCAACAGTATTTTATAATGCATATATGCAACAATGTTTAATTGTGCATTTCAAATTACTTAAATAATATTAAAAATAAATGAGTGCTTGACCATAATTAGTGTAACAAGCGTAATTTATTTTTTTTGTTTTGTTATTATTGACATGCAAATTCTATTGTGTTTATAACAAAGTTTGTTCATCTCATTCAATGTTTTTAGTTTCTGTAATAAACATTTGTGGAACACAGTAATGATTTGTTTGATCTAATTTTATTCGATGATTGACATCATTTGAGGTTTATACAAACATGCATCAAACTCATCAACAAATTAACATTTCCATATACATTTCGATAAAATCATAATATCAAAATTTCATCTTGAAAGTTACATTTCTTGAATGACAACCGTCTACGATCAAATGATTTCCTATTATAGAGAGAGAGCAAGAAAAAAATAGCCTTATATACCCTGTCTGAGATTGTAAAAACCTTTCCATGACTTTTAATACGTTGCAATTTGCTTCTCCCTTGACGCCGTTACCATCATCATTCGTTCGTTACTTTATACTAAAGTTGAAGTTAAATTTTCTCTATATATACTTCTCTTTCTTTCTCTTCTATATTATCATTCTATACCTATACCTATAGGATATTTCTCTGCTACCATGTTCACGTATCTGCTATAGAAACGACCACCCATGTTGCTGACGTCATCTTATTCTCCCTAATTACTTTGCTCCAAGCCAATTTGGTTAAACTAAACTAAAAAATTTATTGCTAATTAATTTAAGAGGACTTGTGAAAACTTATCGTATTGAAAGTTATGAAAATATGAACGTAATATTGGCAAGACCAACAAGTAATTTAAGATGGATCATAATTGTTTAATGATGAGGTTTTGTCGAAATTGGACCAGCTGCAATTATGATTTATTCAAAGAGAAAGCGTAGAGCTGTAATTGCAGCAAATTGAATCAATAATTGATCATTAGGTACACGTTTGTGGCACATTGTTATCAATATTATACACGATAACGGCTCCGAAATTTGTCTTGATAGGGAATATTTTATCGACAGTAACGATTGTTCCTACCTTTACAACATTGAGATCAAATAAACAGAACCAAGAAGATTATTAGCAAAAATCGAATGTCGTGTTTCAATTTGTATTGCTATTCCATTGAAATTTTCAGCTTGTAAGTTCTTTCTGATCCTAATTTCTTTAGTGATTGAAGTTTGCTTACTTCATTTCCAGTGTATGACTTGAAATTGAGGAAATAATTCATTGTCGAACGTTGATAGACAGAACACTCTCCTGGGGAGTACTAGCCTGAAAATCAGATAGAAAAATCTCTCGTTATATTAAGAAAATTGTGTTCAATCGACACTTGTGGCTCTGTTAGCATCAAGAGCTCTAAAAATCAATCCAAAGCTCCCTGTTATTGATTTAAACGGGAATTCAAGTGTGTGAAGGACTCAAATGGATCTTATGTTCATAAAACAAATGACTTCAACCGAAAAACAATCAAAATCAAATAAATAAATGGTCTTACTCTACATTTTCTTCTTTTGTTGAAAATTTCCTCTTCTCAAATTTTCTACTTGAAGGCTGAAAAATCAATTCAACAAAATTAAATTCTGGAAAGATTAGCAGTATAATTGAATGTTAAACAAATAATCAATAAAAGATTGTAAGAATAGGATACTTACAAGGAAACTGAATAATAATGCAAAAATAACTACAGTTCAACAACAATTTGCGTCAATTGTTGCATTTTATGCAAATTTCAAAATACAACAAAGTATAAAATACGCTAAGCAGAGAAAAAATACGTATTTTTCTATAATTCATCTATTATAATCATCATAAATTACCTGTAATTATTGTTCATTTTAATCTATTCTGATTCATAGAAGGAAAATATAATTGCTTGTTTAACAACATTATTCTAATCAACCAACTCTAATATGGTATGGTAATTTTTATTGTTATTACTATTATTATTATTATAGAATAAAAAAGTAAAAGGATTTGGAAAAAATGATAGTTTATGAAGTAAGGGTAATTTGTTAAGAATATAAACACTTCCACTGGTTTACTGCTAAATCGATCATAAAGTCGTAACGTTAATGTTTTATGGTCAAACCAGGTGGAAGCTACAAGTGGTTCAGAATTTGTAATATTTCCATGTATTAATATTGTATTTAAATAGACGACAACAACAACAACCCATCATTAATTCTATATAAACAACATCCGATTACCTATTTGTCTGATAAACAAACGAACATTTATCAAAAACACTTTCAAAATTTTATTTTATCTAAATTAGCTACTTGAGATACGTTTTTAAGTAAGAAATTTTTTTTATCTAAATTAGGTGATGACATTCATGAATATATTTATCTTGAAAACTTTCCTAAAATGGCTCGAACGCCATCACTAAACTCTAGAAGATTTACTATATTTATTATGAATTTTTTTCTTCTCTACATTAACTAAAAATTATCCATCTGTTTTATATTATTATTAAAGTTTATAAATGTTTCAATATTTGTTTACTTACCCAGTGTTTTGTTTATTCAAAAACTTTTTAAAGACAGCAACAGACGCTGAATTGGCTTGTTTACTGTTGTGTGTGATGGCGTCCTCGAATAGAAGCCATACTGTTGTTAACAGCATGAATGTTAGGCGGTTCAGACCATCCCAAATGTAGGTTTTCTAAATCTGAAGATAAATGTGTAGACGAAATTATTACATAGACGGTTAGATTTGTTGAATATATAGGAGTTTGGAGGGAAACTCAAAATAATTAAAAACGAAATTTTCTAAATAAATTACGAATAAATTCTTTTAGAAAGACGTTCAAGTAGCTTTAAAGGAGACTAATATGGAAATTAATCGATTAGTATGCTGTAAATTATCTACGTAATAAACAGATAAAGTGGTTAATATTTCTAATTTCTGTAGTTGATTGCATCTCTTTCGAGTTAGACGTTTGTTTTTTCGAATTTATTGTCAACGTTTCCGTTACGTTAAAATTCAGGATAGTTTCCTTTAAGAACAAACAAAACACGACAGATCTAGTTGTTGACTTAATCCTTTTAATTCGTTTTCCACTAGAACTAAAGTGTTGCCAACAGATGAATCCTGATTAGTTTCAAAGCTATAAACATTTGAAACAAATCCAGTTTCATTTACCTTAAATTAAATTGTTTCAAGTACATTTTTTTTTCTATTTTATTGTTTTGTTTTTGTTTATTTGAAATACCGTATTTATAGTTATGGAAAAGTGTTTAAATTCAACTGCATGCAAAGTATTAAACTACGTACAGAATGCAGACATTTTATTTAAATTTTAATTTAAAACCTTGTCTTTTCCCCATTCCGTATACAATAATAATAATAATAATAAAACTTGGCGGCCATTCGTGTCTCAACAAAAACTGGATGTAATCGTTGTAAATTAGCATTAGCGTCTACTAATTTTATGCAATTTGTGTCAAAGTAAGCCCACGGAATCTTGTTGTTGTATTTTTGCAAAATCTTTATTCGTTACCATTCTAAGCTGATTTTTGCAAATAAATGGACCTACATTCTGAAATATAAAAAATAAACATACCTACGTGAATAGACTTCGTAGAATAAACCATGAAAAGAGACATGGACTCATAATAATAATAAAATTATAATCTTATCTGGCTGAGAATTCTTTAATACGTTTGTTGACTGCATATCGTTGTTGTTGTTGTTGTTGTTGTAGTTGCAATTTTATTTGTTGTTTAAATTACACCTGGGTTTGGCTTCATCTTATCACATTATAACACAGTACTGATTATTGTAGTTAAACCAAAACTATATTTTGTATAGTTATCCGAATTTAAGTGGGCCGACTCGATTTTAAGGCAACAAGAGCAGAACAGTTGATAGATCATTGAAAAATCAATCTCACTCTACCTCTTTGTTGCTCTTGCCAGAAACTCACAAATAAAACAGAATAAAACCATATACAGGTTGAGACAGTTCATCTAATAACATAGGAGAACCTATAAAAACCGGGACAGTCTTATAGCCTTCGTCTGAGCTGACAAGAGATGGCTGGTAGAATCTTTGTAAAATTACCCACCCTCAAGACTGTTCTATGTTCCTAGATGAAATGTCTCAACCTGTATGTAAAATTATCCCTGAACTTAACTGATATCTGAGTGTTCAATGTTAGCCTACCACTTACCAATTGATAGAATTTTACAAAATATCACAGATTCACGTGTCTTATATGAGGCCAAGTCAATCTTGGCTCACTATATACGCTTATATTTCAAGCTTATCATAAACTAAAAGTAATAAATTTCAGTTAAAAAGACTTCAATCAGGAACCACTTCAAAGGTTATAAAATGCCATACATTGTTAGTTTCCAGTTATTTTTAGTGTACGATAACATAAACAAACGTCACGTATACGATACCTATACATGATTTGGTTGTTTTTGAATATTTATTTTGAAAAAACACACCCTTAAAAATGAAAATTTCCAAATAACCAACATAACTGGTGGTGAATATAGAGAACACTGAAGAATTCCCTTGTAACTACTTTCATATAAAACCACCACAACTTTCTAAATCTTGTTTTTTTTTTTTGCATCTTATAAACAAAATCCTTCTGGGAAACTGCTGTGAAATTCTTCTATGCATTTAAATGCTTTATTTTGCTTATACACACAAATAAGGGTGGTGCTAACAACAACAAACGTTCATCTCTATAATTTCCACTTGGCGGCACAGAAGTGATATTGTGAAAAATGTAGAAGCAAGAAATGGATTTAGGTCAATTGCCTCACTATAACAGAACTTCTCTTTGTTGATCGTGTGTGGATCAAATGTATTACAGTGGCAGTTGGGTTGTGTGCAACAACACGAAAAGGGTTGGTGGTTTCACGCCTTGTTATAGATGAAAATTTCTCTTTAGTTTATTTATGGACCATACAGGATATACTGGTGGTATTATTATTATTATTATTCAAAACGTAGAATTTCTTTGGAAATTATTTTAAAATCACAATTTGTCATAAAAATAGAAATAACGGATGTACAAATCCCACTATGAAAACAAATATTATTATTTAAAACTGTAAAAATTCATTTCGTTGATCAATTGCTGAAAGGGCGGTAGTCAATAAAAGTGGCTTAAAATTGTATGTTATCGAATAATACGTGTCCATCCTGTAAATAACGTAATCTTATAAGAGGGAAACTAATAAAAAAAAATTCAAATCAGTTATCTGAACGAATGGAATTGGATGAAATTTTATTTTATTCGATCAACATATGTGCTTGATCGGCTTTTATTGCTGAAACTTTCAAGAGAAATTCCATATACGTGTAATATATGACCGAACTTTTGTCTTATTAATTAATCTACAAAAAAAAACAACAATAAAGCTGTTGCTAACGTAAATATCGAATAGTGACTAAAGTATGTACAGTCGGGAGCAGATAAATTTTAACGGTAAGGATTGTATGGTGTAAACCAGACTTTTAC
>JAZBGY010001499.1:0-20902 GCA_037414755.1 Lydus trimaculatus | reverse complement strand
GCTATAATCTACCATACAAATACATACTTACTTACTTACAGAAATAATTTATAAGGGATTTCAGTAATGTACTAGAACGAGATAACTATATTCAATTATGAAGCTGACTTACATTAAAATGTAAGTCTCTAAAGTGTTTGCTGGTAACTCAATTTGTTTTGTTACCCTTCCTTTTCTTACTGCTTATTTTTCTAATTATAGACATTCAACAGGTTGCCAGTTTATTCTGCGGCATAATTTTTAATTTTCACTCTCTAAAACAAATTGATATTTTCTTTAAAACGACTCAACTTACAACTTTATTCAACTTTCATCAAATGAAACCACCTACACACACCCACTTGTATTTTTATTTTTTTAATTTTTAATAAAAATAATCTTTATATTTTTGAATATTGTCATAACATTAGCCGCAAAACGTGAAATAATAAACGACAAGCAGGCAACCAAATGATTCGGTTATTTCAACTTAATCAAACCCTCTTTTCGTTATTTACCAAAAACCGGTCTTAGGTAGGATATGTACCTACATAGAAAAAAATAATAATAATAAATAAATAGATATAGGGAAAAAGGGTCCGTGCCGGCCAATTGACCTCGGGTCGCGCCCCGTCGGGTATTACGCTGACCAACACACCTCCCCTGACCTTTGTCGGTCGCCACTCGTCATATAAACACGCCATCCATCATGCCGGAACGAAATTAGAAACAAATCTATATAGGATAGTTGCCCACCGGACAGTTCAGCTGGAAAACACACCCTGGTCACTATAAACTCTGTCTATAAATCATTAAATATAGCAGAAATATTATAATATTAGGGGTTGTTTTTATAGCCATCTAGTTTTCTTGTTGTTGTTGTTGTATTTTTTGTTTTTAAATTTTATTTGAAATAAATGAAACGACAAACTTCGATCGACAGTAGAATAAGTGACTGGCAAAGAATGCGAATGTAGTGTCAGTTAAGTTGACATAAAGCAATATGGGGTTAGACAGTACAAGAAAAGAGACAGAGCTGGGGCGGCCCCGACACAAATCACCCTGTGACTTGAACAATGTCACCACAAGAGCTTCGTCAGCATTACTATGCAAGGAACCTGGAGTTTAGCCCGGGGATCCTACCAGTAGTCCCAAAATTTTACAGTCAATTACTCTATTTATCTAAACAATAAAAACAATCAACTCTTAGATTATCAAACAATAATCATCTAATATTTACAACAAATCATCCCAATTATTAAAACCAACAGTTATTTGGAAACATACAAGAATTGTTCTCGAAAATTTGTTTTAGAACTGCTAGTATGTAGTACTCCTGCTAATAGATTTCGGTCTAAAACAATGGTTTCGTAATATATACATGTGTGTGTGTATGTATGTATAGACTTAACATGCATACAGAGTGCTCCTAATAAACAATGGCTTCCTACTGAATGGTCACATGGGGCGTTTAGTTGACAACATCCTCTAATCCGCCTCAACTACCAACTCTGACTAATTATCACATATGCTACTGCTTCTTATCATATTTGACATATATTATAGTTGATATACGTATATATTTCGAAATTAGAATGTGATCAAAACTAATATTAAATATATTCATATAGTTTCACATTCTAAAATATATGTTCTAAACATCAGACAGATGACGTTCGCTGTCAACTGCATTGAGATATGTGGGCATTGCTGTAAAACACCAAACTACTATAATACAACCAACTTGACACTAAACAGACATATTAGAAATTTCACAACAATAAAACAACAATTTTTGATGTATTAAATAAGCTGTTTATAGTTGAATTCAAATTAATTAATTGATTTGACTACTGTAGATATGTGTAATCTTGACTTTTTACAAAATAATCCTCCAAAGCACCATGAAATTCCGGTGATATATATGCTATTAGCTCTAAGATGCAACCACATCGTAAATAGTGTGAAATAAGGTTGTTCGACTTAAAGCTTGAAACGCAATAAAGCTTGGTTACTACCACATTTCTCTAAAATAGCAATGTTGTAATAGAGAAAACGAATACAACACATAAAGGTGACATTCGTTTTTGATTCTTCATTTAATTAATGTAGCCAATTATTCAAATACGTTACACATTTATTGGTTAGTTTTATGGTTTCTATAGGGTTAAAATCACAAAATATACGGGATATAAATTAATATTTTATTAAAGTTGAAAGTATTGGTAAAGGAACGTGTATAATAGTAGAGAGGTGGTAACGAATATAAACAAGCCTTTAGTAATACATCTCGGTACAATTAATAATTTTAATGATGTCGTTGAACAAAAACATATATATAGGTATAGGTTGCTATGGTGTTCTCTCCAGAGAAAGAGAGAATTATGAATGCTTTAGTTTAGAAGCTAAGAAGGAATCTCTACAATAAGCACTTGTACTTTATCAACAATATTAAAGTACGGCAACATAACAAGCTGGCTTATAAGTTTGGTATAGTAGGAACAAGGGGCCGCTAACTAACTATATACTAGGTGGTTTTCTGAAATTATACATCAACCAAAGCAAGAAAGCTGCTCCATTGCCTCTGACAGAAACAGTATACATCAATAGCTCCTGTTCAGACCATGTGTCTGTTCTGAATATTAATTATTCCCTCGTAAACTATACACACAACAGTCTTATACATTAAAAGCGTCTCAACTTGACTACCATTGTTGCCTATCTACACGAATAATAGTCCGCTTTTATTGCATTTTTCCATACCCTAACATAAACAATTAAATTGTTTATAAAAAAAATTGAAGATTTCGATTAGACGTAAATTCGCCACTTGAATCAATTTGGTGGACGCGCCGGGTGAAATGTTGAGACCATTGGAGGATGAGAGAAACATTTTAGGGGGAGACACACACACACACACACACACACAAGGAAAAATGACCAGTATGCGTGGGCATTTGGGCCACACCCAAACGTCTTCGATCGGTTCTGCCCGGTCGTTCCTCACGCGCGAGGGTCGCCACTTCATCCCCCATTCTCCTGTAACCCTCCTCATACATACACACATATATATATACATATATACGCAAAGCGAAATGGCAGTCCTTTTCCCTCGGCTATAAGGTAACCACAGTCTGATTTACTCGAATAGCGTGTATTAAAAGGCGCTCTACTTGAATTCATTATTTTTACTACAACGACAACGTTAACATTCACAACCCCTCAACTAAACTCAATTACAATTCAAATCTTTTTTTTTCCTTCATTTTTTGTGCTGTTGTCGTTATTTTAAAAGAATTAACAGCAATTTTTCGCTTGGTAACTTTCAAATGAATGAACTAATTTATCAAAAATTGAAGATAAATTAAAAGGATTAAAGAGTAAAACAATTGTAAGCCACCATTACTTTACATAAATAAATATTGATGCAGAGGGAATTCAGAACAAATTCGAAATGTAACTCCTTCAACGTTTAATGCCAAATATTAGAGATATAACTTATTCAGTTTATAAAATCTGTAGGTATTCAAGTTTTGTGTGGATTGAATGGGTCTTTTATATACATATATATATACTAAAGATAGCTAAACACACGCAAAGGGCATAGCTAGAGTTTCGTCCGTTTTAACAGGAAAGATCCCCATCCTACCGATACACCCGCATTCACTCGACAGTCATTCCTACGCCCGTCCTCTTCACTACAACCCCGGAGTTTGCAAATACCACCGGCCCTCGCACGAATGCTTGCCGTCCCCAGCTCTGTTCACACAAGCTGAAGTAATCCCTATGCCGAAGGAACTAAAATCCATAATCCTCAACTGGAAGATCACGCGTGTATGTATTGCCTGTGGTGATGGTGGTAGTTGTAGTAGTTGTATAGATGGTGGCTGCTATTGCTATTACTGCTCTTTCTATTGCTCTTCTCTATGGAGATTTACTATGAATTAAGTATCGATTAATACGGAAACTTAACTTGTGCCAATGTATTAAATTTAAACAAAAATTAACAATGCTGTTGACAAAAAATAAAAACAATAACGCCCAAGGTGGACGACTTTTTGCTTCATTCTATTCTTGAAAACGAATGTTGTAATGTTTGCTGTAGCAACGCAATAAATAATATGCAAGTCTTTGAGCCAGTCTGCATGCCTTTAGGTATCAACTAAAGTGGACCATATAACGTTTGTAACAAACTTGGTATAGTTAACAAGACCAACATCTAGAATAATATATATGGTTGAGTATTTCTCAGGAAATGTCTCGGATCAAACAGAAAGCATATAGAGGGTGGTTACTATAACACAACGTTCTTAGACTGTACCATTTCAACAATAATAATCTCAATACTATGTCCCATTCTAACAACTTTCCTACTTCGAAGATAACAAAGGAATTGCGAACGCGGCGACGTCTCTCTCACGTAGGGTCAGCACGATGTCTTGTTATCAGAGAGACAAGGAAATCTACATATACGATTCTCCAATTTCGGTAGAATTCCACCTTCAATTTATCACAAATAGAAATTGAATTCTTATCTATACTAGTTTAATAAAATTTATTTCCATTTATGTATTTTCTATAAGAATAAAACCAAAAAAACTACCAATTGGTTAGTTTGTCTAAAATTCAAAATTTAACACAAAAAAAAACATAATGTTATCTACATGATCCGGAGATACATTATAAAGTCGTGGCCCTCTTTATTTTCCGACAGACATAAATTTTCCAATTTCATTCGTCCTACCCTCCTATATACATATATATATATATACCAAAAACTGAAATCTCTCTCTAGTTTATATTGGAGGGTTTGCACAGCACAAACTACTTCGAAACTAAATTAAGCCTCGAAGGAGGCATCTGTGACCACACCCTGGATGTTGCCAAACGTAGAGAACATTTGCATGTGACGTATTTTATTGCTTTCATTCAGATAAACTCAGAGGGTCGTTTAGAATGTGATACGACGCGAATAAGTGACAATTCCAACAACTATAATCTTGGTATAATTGTAATATACGTTTCGTTAGAAATCATCAATATAAAGAATCTATCGGAGATTCCAACTTTGTTATGTTCCCCATGCATAATATCGTAATATTGTGTGTGATATTTTATGGTTCTATAGAGGTTGTTCGTATCATTTCTAAGCCATTTCATTTAGAGAACATCCTTGTATCCAATCAAATCGAACGCAAAGCTATAAATAAATCATTTCAGTTGTCTTATCGGTGTTGTTTGACCGTGGAACTCGTATCGCTACCATTAAAATATCATTCATTAGTTAATATCTTTATAAATTATTCAACAATCAAGGGTTGTATTTGCCTTTAGAATAATTAAAGACAAATTTAGCAAATCAAGTCTATAATTATCAAATGTTTTATGTGTAGGTGCTAGCAATTAGCTATACTTATTTCATCCACCTTCGCCCTACATACAAGTATCTCTATTTACATATATATATGTATACGCTTTTAAGTTCAGGATAAGCATTGACATTTCAAACTGGCATATTAGACTGTGACTAGGACACATACATGTGTGACAGGTTATACCCGCGGGACATTCGTTTCGCTTCCTTGTGTATATCCTGAAACTTGCTTATCCTGCACTTAACTTGTAAATAAATATCTTCTCTTAGTGCAAAAGCGACTGACGCATTCCCACAGAACATCAAATTCCAAATAGATTCCAGCAAATTCCAGGCGGCAGATCTACATCCCTGAAAGGCGGGTTTGTTCGTTCTAATTATTTGAAACTAGTGAATTCAATGTTAGACACGAATAATTACTATCAAAACTACTTCTAACATTACAAATATTTATTGTTATAAACGTGAATTCAACTATATACTGTGGTTGAAAAACAAAAAACAAGAATAACTCATGCGTGTTTTATGCGAATTTGATGATTTACGGTGAGTATCGGACAGACACTAGACATTTGCAAATCAATAGCTGTATCGAAACCATCAATTCTACATTGATAGCCGTTCAGTTATGACAGTCGCATTCGTGTCTGTGAATACATCTAGTTAAGCATTCATACAAGCTAACAAAGCGCGAATCTCATATATTAAAAACTTTCTTTTATAATAGTTACCCTTCCATAGATCCCATCCGTAATTTTTCCTCCTCACCTCATCTATCTTTCTCTCTCTTTTCTTTTTTTTTTTCACAAATAGAAAGGGTAAATTTTTGCATATTATTTACCCATCCTGATACATCAAACATCCGCAACAATACAAATTCGGCACCCTTTTTTGCATAGGTTTTTTTCTACCTATACATACACATATAACCCTTTCCACCCCATAATCATAATAATAATAATAATACCGTATATGCGTATATATGTATGTACGTCACCCCAAGTCTGTCTTCAGGGTGTTTTTCATTGTTATCAGGTAACCCTTCACCCCAGAATATGACACCATTCCATTATTTACTTACACAAAAAAAATGGAGCAAACGAACTGTGTCAAGATTCTTCTGCTTCCGGAACCGAAACAAAACAAAAAAAAAACGAAATATATAACGAATGTATCGCGGCCCTGACCTTTTTGCGTCAATTATCACAATAGGAACCGTTATGTTGAGTGTAAAATGATACCGGAACAACATCTTCAATCAAATTATAATTTTGCAAATTTAATAATGGTTTTTTTTTCATACATAGATAGATAGATAGATAGATAGGATGAAATCTTAATCAATTTCGTTGATGTTAATCAGAAGCAAATCCGGAACAGATTGTTGGATGGTGGAGCAAAAATAGGTTCTATTTTTTACGTTACTATCATCTATCGTGAATACAATAAAACCACAAATGATGTCAGGATGGGTTTGTATACGTGCCGATGTTGGAATAATCCATCTTTATAGTTATATAACGTTTCTAAATAGGATGAGTATTTAATCCCGTCATTGTATTTACACACAAACAATTCGATAAAAAATATGATTGAATTGGGAATTTAATTTGAAAAGTTTAATGGTCTACTATATGTAGGTATAGATATGGAATATTTGCTACCTGTGAAATTTTATAAACTCAAATATTAGACGGGGATATATTGAAAAGCTCATATACTCAATCACTCTCAACACAAACACAAACATACAACCTTTAGTTTGTGAACTCGACTTATTGAAAGTAAACATTATGAGAAGTGCTTTATGCCATTATCCTATAAGCAGATTTTCAATCTATAATTATAATTGTTTTTGGGATAAATATCGATTTTTTGCTGTTCTATTCTCTACTTGTTCAAATGCAATAAAACTGTCATTTATATACAAATAGGTAGAAATATGAAATATAGAAACAAAGTATCAAATAAAGCTGTTGACGGGTTTCATGTGCTTCAATATTTCCATACATACATACATATAGCTGTCAGCAAATTATATTTACGTTTTAAATCGAATAGAACTCATGTGCACGAACCGACGACTGACGTCTTCACGTTCAAAATCCATCTAAAATCAAGTCAACTTTATATCCGATTATATCCCAAATAACGCGGTTTTACTTTGATGAAATGCACTTAAATTCAAACTAGTTGTAAACGAGAAAACGAGACAACAATATAGTTTCAAAGTTAGATCTTTTCTAGCGAAAATATTGCAAGAAAGAAAATTATGAATCAATTAATATCTATAAGCTTTCAATTTTGGTGTAATAGTGGCGGTGGTATGAGCCAGGGAAAAAAAAAACAGAACAAGAACCATTTCGCCCCGTGACTACATGTTCTGTTCGCATAAAATAAAATCAATCGGCGGGTCACGTGCAGCTAACGTTTTAGGTTTGTGATATTTTACTTTACTCCCAAGCGTCGAGCTTCTTATTATTCAGAAGACGTCTATATATAGACGACCCTACTATACCACTTCTCTACACACACACACACACACACACACATTCCCTGTTTCGCTAGTAAACGTCCCCAGGAATCAGCAACATACACCTCTACCTATCGGTTCAAAATTCAACGTCATTCATCTAGTATTCAAGCATGTTTTATCTATGGATAATATTCAAAATTATTAATTAAAATATTTCCCACCAGGTTTCATCCTTTCAATATTCGATATAATATCGAATAATAATAATAGTGGTGGTGGTTGTAAGAAAGTTTAACGTTGAATTTCTTTAATAATTTCGATATAGAAGGGTTGAAATCTCCGTGTGAACCAAAAAAAAATTTGTTTGAATATGCATTGATCTATAAAGTCTACCTGTGATTATATAAATTGTATTGAATCCAATCGATATATGCAAAACTATTGTAATGGTATTTATTTATATTAAAAATCGAAATAAGGGTCGAATCTATCAGGGTTGTTACATATGCAAGAACATCTCAAGGGTTGTATTGAATCGTGATGATCAAAGACCCCCTAATATTCTCTATATCCCCCAGGTGACTGACACCCATATTATTAACAGAAACCTTTAAAATTACATAATAAAGTACTTATACAACTTCACCACCATCCTTATTAGAAATTTTATACAAATCTATTATTATTATTATTATTATTTAAAAGAAAGCTATATTTATAATATCGTATCGTCCATTTTGTTGCAGATTTTGCTGTATGTACGAAATTGACCGTAACGTTCAACATCGATATTTTCTTATTCCATTGAAGGGGGTGGACAACAGAGTAATGGCTGCTAGGGTGAAATATCGGCCATTATCCTACACAGTCTCTTTCTCCCTTCAAGATTATTATTGCTATAAGTCTTATCTTCTATGTGTATAACTATTACCCCTCACGCCACATTAGAGATATACATACACACAGAGACATGGTGTATAGGCCTAAAATGTCCCCGGTGACCGTACGTGGAATTATTCACAAACATAACGACGTCGATATGGTCTCTCACTCACCAATATCAAAAGAAGCACCACCATCCCTCCTATAAGATGTGAATCACATCCGGGGAAACTATCATACTTTCTACTATCTCCTTTACTAATGCCATAAAAAATACATATATCAAATTTTATGGCGGTGATGTTAAGGGCAGCTTTTTAGTAATAAAAAACGAAGAAATTTATATGGATGCAAAGGAATATGGATCGGCGATAGATGGATGGATGGATGGATAGATAGAAAGGAATAAAAACTAGATAAACGACAATATGATTAAATTTTATTTATTTTTTTTTACGTAAATACAGTTTAAATATAGTTGTGCTTATAATTATACAGAGAATCAAAAATAAACGGGTGATCAAAATTATTTCAGTTCTTCTTTACAGTATCCGCTCAAGAAACGCTATCGTTAAAATTGACTACGAAACCGATAGAACATGCGCGTTCGCAATGGCGTTAACTTTGAAATAATTATACACCCGTTATCAAAAAATTTAAATATTGTCATTAGAGGTAACGTATATTTTAAGATTTAAGGCAACACCAAAAGCGTTACATACACATAATAGAAAGCTTCTTGTACCGTTTTGAAAGGAATGTTCAACAAAGACCATCTGTAAAATAAAAAATCAATATCAATACATTGATTTGGTGATATTACAATAATATAGATATGATGAATGATGATCATTCTACTAACAAAAAAAATGATTGTTGCAAATACGTGGGGTGGTAGCATTTAAAATGTACATATATGACTATGACGTGGCAGTCAAGAAGCATATTTATAGAGGTGAAGAGGATGAATGATTCCCTGTGTGTGTGTGGGGGCGGGGGTGTGAGGAAAATCTCCATAAAGACAGGAGAGAAATATGTGTGTGTGTGTGAGTTGTTAGTAGCATTTGATGGATTACACATTGTCAGTTACACGTGACGTGTAAATAACTTATTAGCGGGTGGGCTCAGGTTGTTCATGCGTGCCACTGGATGTATTGATCTTATATGTGGAGTCATCCATCAGGAGTGTTGTTATGTATCTCGAGGCCACTGCTGCCACCAACGTTCAAGCCCCGAAGGAGGACTATATGTATATGTAGCAAGCAATATACTACAGTAGACCAACAATAATCAATCGTTATAATATATAATACAATATTATATAAGTATTTGTTTGGTCGACAATCTAACATTCGTAAAGTGTGACAAAGATGTACCAATTTAAAAGATGTGAAGAGAAGTGTTATGAGATAGATATAGAAAACCGTTTTTGAAATGGTGGAGTTTTGGGAGGCGTTGTGTGTTGTCAACTTTGACAACACATCATCATCATCATCATCTCTTATGACTAGAGGCGAATCCGGACGCCCGAAGGCTATTTTCCTCATCTATTTTCTTGTAACAAAATAGAATGTGAACGTATATTATTATAAATTTTGTATAAACTGTCACCGTCTTTCTACCATACAAGACAACTTTTAACAGACAAAAACAAAGTGTGATATGTGTAGGTGGATGTTAAATATTCAGTACATGGTATCAAATGAGGACAACCAAAAAATAAATGGAAACCTAAAAAATTTTGAACTATAGAAAGGCTTCCAATTTTTAAAGATTTGCTTTTATTTGTTGTTCAATTATTTGTAAAACTCTCAAAGTATTAGAAATTTGCAAATGAAACCTGATCAAATTTCTTATCAAGTCTTTTGTATCGATCCACCATGTATAGTCGCTCCAATTCCCAAACTTATTCCTTTGTAACTAGTTTGCTTAGAATATCGCAGTTATTTTGTGAAACATTATCGGTTAACACAATTTTTACCACTTGGAAGATTCCATGGATGTTTCTTTTATTTTTTCTTCTTCTATTTCTAGATAGGATTTACATGTTTACATTCGTTAGTAAAACGAATAAGCATCTTATATCAAAACTTTCTATCTCTATCCTACTGTGGTTACCAAATTGATGGTTGGTAAATAGATAGAAACTAGCATTGCAAGCAAGACAACATAGTACATACAGCCGCCATATGCAAATGTCGTAACTAAATTATATATTCGCATCGCGCATATATAATTCAAATAATCTTAGACTGTGATCAACATTACATTAAATACATACAAATCAAACATAGTCTATATTAAATTTATCTCAATAGAACATCTGTAACGTGCGTCCTATATCTATGTATGTATGTATGTATGTATGTAATAGGTCTGTAGACCTTTATTTACGTATAATGTAACATTTACCAACTCTTCTAATCATAAACCCTTTTTTTTTGTGTATGTGTGTGTGTGATAGAAAAATTCGGGTCTCAGGTAGACTAAAAACTAAAACATTTCTAGTTGCAGCTGGGATTGTATGCAAATTTTCTAGTGCAACTGTTTTATATTATCCAACAACCGGAACTCTAAATCTACCTGGAATTATTTCCGAAATAAAAAATATAAAATAATAATCAAAAGGATCCACCGAAATGTTAACGGTTGAAATGTCCAAATTAAAACTAAACTTGTATATGGAATATAAGAGAAAATCGTATAAAACAATGCTAGATCTATTTTCTGTCAAAAATATGTTAAAGAACAACCCCTATTTTGTGATTTAAAACAAATAAATGAAATTGTCTTGTTAACACAATTATAAGAATAAATGTAAACTAATAAAATATCTTGGCAATAAACCGTATTCACTTTTGGTTAAATATTTAGGGTAAACAAGGTAGGTTTAGGGGCGTGCTCGACTGGACAATGTGTGATTTATGACCATCCCTTAACTTAACAATAACTAGCGTTGTATAATTAGGCAACTATGGACTCGTGCTGGGCTGGACAGTGGTCAAGCTACTAGCTATTTTTTTTTCTACTAGATAGGTATGTGTCAAGAGTTGGTTGTGTAAAATGATGTTATTCCAACTGGTTAGTTGTTGGCACGAGCTAGTTTTTTTTTTTTTAAACATGTGTAGTCATATGTAAAACGCAATCAAAATTTTCAACAGACAACATTATAATAGATGATAAATGGATTTACTTTCTTCTAAAAAGTTGTTGGAAACTTTCAAATATATTTCGTCTGTTTTGATTGTAAAACAGTGAACTATACAATAATGAAGCATCCATAAACATAAATAATTTACTGGATATCAATTTTCACAAATGTATCAAGAAATTGGGAATAGAACGATTGTAGATAACCGCAAAAACAGTGCATCTTTCTCCAGATTTAATTGTTTCTGTTGTTCAGCTGCAATAGCTTTAGTCGTCTTAAAATCAAATCAAAGCCAAGTTGCAATAGACTGAGTATAATTAAGAATTAGAGTTAAGGCTAACGCGTTTTTCGTATAGAAAAACTATAGTCTGTTCATCTAGATCAGTGTTTCCCAACGGGTGTGCCGCGAGAGGATTGCAAGTGTGACGCGAATTGGGTTTTTGTTTCGTACCCAATTCTTATGGACAGCAAAATGGGAAAAAATTCGAATTAGAAACAACTAGATACGGAATTCCAGGGCGGCGGAAATCTTATTGAATTTAAAGTGTGCCGCTAACCCAAAATGTTTGGGGAACACTGATCTAGATTAATGGTAATAAAAATTCAACGGTTCCGTTATATTACTGTCTGCAGTTTATTTTCAGTGAATTGTCCTGTTGTTAATAATTTGACAGTTTAAAGTTAAGTCGGCTAACTACAGATAAACATACAATAAATGTTGACACTTTTTCGTTACGAATCCAAATCTATAAAGGAAACATACTTACGCCACACACAAAGAAAAACCAAACTAAGAATCGGCAGATTCTATCGAAAAAACAGCAAAATGAGAGAAAACAATAATATTAGAATCATATTGGACAACGATCCAGTGCCGGATTAACCATTATGCAGCAGCCTAGGGGACCCATGCTTTCTAGGAGGCCCGCGACATTGGATAAAGTAGTATTGATTTAATCTTGAAAGAAATTTACGGTGAAACTTTACATTTTTCCCAAAAAAAAAAAATTGGTGGTGGACAATTTTTGCCCCTATCGTGCCTTTGTTTGTCACTGGTTTCCACATGCAGTAGTTATAAAGTAGAAGTAATACGAACATAAAACTACTTTTCCATTGGTTCCATTGGTTCCATTGGAAACGGACGTAAAAGTAGTTTTACGTCCGCTACCTACTATGCAATGAATAAAATAAACATGTCAAATGATTCGACATTTTCCGAATTATTTACGGTTGCATTAAGAATGTTGTATGTAGTTATACGAGATTGCTGGCCGAGGCCGCAAAACGTCCCTAGGTAACTGTTAATGCTTGTTTTGTAAATGAAATGTTGCTTTATTAAAATTGTGGATTGATGAAATTACGAATGTAGCTATAGAGACATCATCTAGGAAGGAAGAGGCTCCAAGATTTCGTTTGCTTATAGGGGCGCCCCAACAAGGTTTAATCCGGCACTGCAACGATCGCTGTCTTTAGAAGAAAAAGGTAAAGCTAATGGGTTAAAAACAATTCATTTAATTTCAATCTTAATGTATAAATCACATTTCAATTTATTTTTTCTCTCATCTTTATGCTTTTTAAGGCAAACGAAAAAATTCAATTCTGATTCAGTTCGTTTTTGTGTGGATATAGGTACACTTTATACTCTTATTTCCATGTGAATTTTCCCTTAAAAAAGGTCAAATAAATTGAAATTTTCCGATAGAATTTCGCTATGCTTGAATTAAATAAAGTTTTAAATTACAATTGCTCTAACGTAAAATATTGACTTTTTTCTCTATTTATTTGGTTTTCTAGTCCCTCGTTCAAGTTACATCTTGAAATTTATTTACTTCCAGCTTCATTCATTCTTTTCGTTCTTAGAAGTTTTGTAAAAGTTGGATAAGATGTGTAGGTACCTAATTGAGGACAATAGAAAAATTAATTTTCACATCAAATAATCCAACATCTATTTTATGGTGAAGAAAGTTTACAAAAAAAAAAGAGCAAAAACATAAGAGAAACAACTATGAAAACTATTGCATAGAAAAAACTTTGTATTTTCTTATAATATTTGCTGTATCAGTATTGGAAAACCAGCTAATTAATCATTCCTTAGCATTGAGAGCGTTTCCCTGTCGGGTGTTATTTATCATCGAATAGGACCGAATAGTAGATCGGGGGGTGCAGTAAGAGGTAGGATATAGTGGGGTGTTATACAAAGTGGGTGGATAGGATAGAGAGAACATTGTAGGATGTGTGAGCGGGTGGACGACGTCAAGAGGGAAGTCGAACAAAGTCCCTGGTCCAGGGTAATTACCCGGATGCTGAAGCCCCGCCCGACCAATGGCAAGCCTAGTATTACAACAGCCACCCTCTCTCTCTCTCTCTCTCACTCACTCTATGATGTTGTTGTACGTATACATATAGATATTAGATACCACCACCGATCGATTCTGGGACCAACGCATGCGTTTCACCGGACATTGGCCGGTTTAAACAGATGTCCATCCCCCGTTTACGGAATTATTAAAAAGATGCCAGGTAAATGGTGAATCTAATAATAATAATAATAAATGGTAAAGGGTTGAAAGAACTTTTGGATTTATTTTTTTTTGGATAAGGCGCGACTCAATAAAGGTCATCAGGGTCAATACTACCTGAAAGTAGGGGGCATATGTGTGAGGGTTTCTATAGCTGTGTCTGTATTAGAGGAACATACGTTTTCGAATGTAGCGCCGACGTAGACCGGACTTTAAGACGCGCCCGCAAAACTCCTCCAAACGAACAACCCCCTTTCAAAATCTATTATCATGTCATAGATAACATACAATAACCAAAAACGTTACCAAATAAAATAAGAAACAATTATTAGAAATGACAAAATATTGTCATACAATAGAAGCACAATTTGAAAATATCTTAATAAAGTGGTAATTTTCAGATGTTTGAAATGTCTGTCGACAATGCCCGTGACGTCACACCACTGGATCGAGGCAGTATTCATTTAAAAACTCTCACTAATTATGAATGAGAGTGAATCGTCGACGTCTTGCGTAGCGTACTTGGGATTGAGGCGAATAGTAGGGCTAGGTCATGGTTCTTTACGGCTTTTTCTTATTCATTTTTGAAAAAAAAAAAGGAGGAAGTAGAAGAAGAAAAAAGAAAAACTTAGCGAACGCGCCATGGAACAGCTTTTAAATTGCTGTTTAAAATTCCAACTTTGTTTTAGTGCTTTAAATGCAAGAGAAAAAGAGACAGAGAAAGTGTGAAATAGTAGGTGTGTGTATATATAGATATAGTAGACGATGAGGAGGAGGATGATGATGACGACGACGACGAGTTGACTGGAGAAAATCTCTTTTTAAAAATACACCCACTTAGCGCTCAGCTGACTGTCGCTTTCTTCTTCACTTTATTTACAATGGTAATTTTTGATACTTTCATTTTCTAAAGCAATGACAACGATAATGGGGTCGATACACCCCCCTAAATGGAATTGTTACAACAACTGTTATGTCACAATAAAAAAAAGCAAATTAAAAGCATTTAAACACGACTTGAAGCATAAAAACACAATTTTCAACAAAAAGCAAAATATTGTGTATAGTATTTCAAATTTTCTAGTGTCTTGTAAATCTTCAACTATTTAGCCAACAAAGTCAACTGAACCAATCTAGTAACAGATTAAAACATTTTGCTTTTGTTAATTAAATATCCAAGATTTACAACTTTAGCCAAAGCAATGTCGAGTTTGAACTACTATATTTGTGATTCAATGAATTTGGAATGCAATGTCAGAACCGTCCTTAGGCCAAGGAGAGCTGGGCACACGTCCTGAACCTCACGCTTTGTTAGCCCATACTTCTTAAGCTATATTTCCATTAGGAAGCAACTCGCGACGAGTTTGTGTTTCTTAACATGTTCACACCATACAGAAACTTGTAGCGAGTTTTTCGCACGCGAGTTAGCCGACGAAATATTTCGCCTTGAAACTTGCTAAAAATTTGTGAGAATATATGACTGGGTTACATGCAGTTCACCAATCGGTGAGCAAAATTTTCCAGCATTGCTCTTTAAACTTATAAACCTTTTGTAATTTTCTGTGTGATATAAACTCTTGCTTAGTGGAAAAATGCAAAATGTGAAAATCTATGGGATCCTCAAAAAAACTATTGGCCCGAATCCCGCACAGTCTAGATTAGATTAGATTATAGGGATCGTTTGGCCCCTTTTCCCCGAATAGACTAAGGACGGCTCTGGTGATAAATGATGGGTGATAAAAAGAAAAAATACGAAATAATCATGAAAGAAATTTAAATAAAAAAAAAACAACATATATACAGATACGGATAGGTAGTCAACTAGCAGTGAATACCTCCAATTTTAAACAGTTGATGGTTGTGGTTGTTTCGTTGCTACATCATTCAACTGAACACCTTCTTGCAATTGTGACCATCCTTCACGTTGTTGTTGATCATTCTTGATATCTTCTTGTCGTCTTTTATATTCTTCTAATTCAAAATAGTATTTCGGGGTTGTTATACCGAAGAATGCAGCTAAATATTCACCGATACTATCAATAATTGATAAAGTACTACTACCAGTACGCCAAGCTTTATACCAGAACCAAGGCATCCAAGTTAAAGTGGACTAAATTTGAAAAAAGAAATAATATAATTTAAACAATAAATAAAACAAGCGCCATCTACACATGTTTGTTCAAATTAAGAATTAGCAAAGATACAAACCGGATCTACAACTGTTTGCTCTTCTTGAGGGGCGGTCTCCTCTTCATCGCTGTATTCCTCCAAAACACCATCACTAAAATGTAGAATACGTTTCGGTACACGTACGTTTATTTTCGAATCAGAACTACCATCACCATTATTCGCTGTATATTCTTTTGGATTAATTAATGTCATTTTTTTTTAGAATTACTTCGTATTGTTTTTATGTAGCAGAAAAACAAACCCAGACACTAACCTGTCACAATGACTGAATGACTAGTGACATCTATTGGTTGTATTTGGAAATCTGTTAAAAGCATGTTAAATTTTTGGCAATAACGGGAAGTTTTTTTTTTGTAAAAAAGAATTACAAGAGATATTCCAGTTTTGATTTTTCGAGAAATTTTGCAAATGATGATGATGACCTCGTGGACATGGTGATGACCTTGTGGACCAAATAAATCCCACCTGTAAAATTTTTGGTAAACATAATTTGGACGTATGTCTATGATTGATGCTGATTAATCCTCGTATTATTTAAATCCTTTGAAGCGAATATTCCTATTTTTTTTTTTAATGTATTTCAACATTATTGCACCAAATTCCATTGAAATTCATCATAATTATTGTTTAATTTGCGATTATTATTACGATAGTACGGTAATATTGAATGTACAATCACAGACTTACGTTGTTAATTATATGGTGGTTAGACAACCAATCATACATACAACGGTAAATTGCTTTTGTTATCTGCCGCGCAGGCATTTCAACCTTTCTATTATCGTGTTTTTTTATGTGATAAAACCAAACTAATTATTCACAAAAGTCTGATAATGATAGATTTATTATCGCAAATCAATTGATAACAATTTTTTTTCCAGAAAAATGATGAATACCCAGTGAAAATTCTAGTGGTTTGTAGTTGAGAAAAGTTTGTTTAATCAACAGGTGGTGATTGTGGTAGTTGTAAAAAAATGACTACAACAGGAAATCAAACTTTAGACCGTATCCAACAGGAAATTAAAGAGAATTTACGCCGTGAAGAAGAATTACGTAAGGAATATGAAAAATTATCAATAACACCAAATAATCAATCATCATCAAATCCAAATAATGATAACACAACAAATGGTTCACAAAGATCATTATCACCTGATTTTAATGGTAATAGCACATCATCAGCACCTATAACAACAACAACAACAATAAGAACAAATGGTTTTCGACGTTTCGCACCGAATCCATCTGCTAGAGGTGTAATGCAGAAATTTTTAAAAATGCGTGGCAAAATCACTAATAATAACATCAATAATAATAATAATGATAATAACAACAATAATATGGTGATAAAAGAATCGAATGGATTGCCAGATTTCACACAAACATTTGTACCATCAATTGATAGTTTTGAACCAGCTAAAATTACATTAGAATCAGGCAAACCGATACGTAATGGTTTTATATCAGCTGAAGAGAAAATGCGTCGTGAATTGCTCGATTTCCAACAACGTGAAGCTGAATTGAGGAAGGAACGTCGAAAATCCCAACCAGATTTGATGGCAGCCCTGGAAGCTGAAACTGATATTGATACCAACCTGAAACCGGCCAGGTGAACACTCTCCAATTTGCATTATTACAATTGATAATTTTTGTATTTTTCAGATCAATGGTGCAGCTTTATAGTAATGAAGATTTAACTGAAGAACCATCTTCGGGTTCTTCTAGTTTAAAACCGGCCAAATCATTGGCTGATTTATGTGATGCATTAGATGATGAATTAGATACACCACCTGGTACACATTCATTAATAATGCAATTTGAGAATATGAAACAACAAGATAATGTGTGATAAATATACCGTCCTTATCATAATTGTATTTATTCAAACAAAACAAAACTATATTTTTAGATTTTTAAATTTGGTAATTTTATAACAGAAAATCAGTATTAATACCAATCTTGCCTGGTTGTTGATTGTAAAAAGAGAAATTTCGGGATTGTGCCAATCATCCATTCCGAATCCAAAATTTGCTTATTATTATTATTATTATTACCTAGTCTTTAATTTATTCATCCCGTCCCTCCACCCATTTGAATTGCTTTAAAAATGGTTATATAAAATATATTTGACAATAAATAGATAAAAAACTTTTATTTCTCCATTCGCCTCCTTATTGGGTTTGAATCCGATACTTATCAGATAAGCTATTGCGAAACTATTTCTACAATAATTTATTAACCTAATCGATAATTTTATGAGGCGTTTACTGTAACGTCCTGTTTAAATACAAATTCAGCTTTATAACAATTTTCAGCATTACAATTATTTTTACAAGTGTAAACCGCTAAAATGCCCCAATCTAATTCAGTTTCATCTAATAAACATAATAATTGTGGCATAATTTGAAATTCAAATTGTCGACAATTACCACAATATTGACAATTTGGTATTTGTTGTGGTTTTGGTTCATTAGCAATCCATAATATTTCACCATTACGTTGATAACGTAGTATTTGTTGTGGATTTATTTCTATACGTTTACGAAATTGTGAAAATGTCTTATCATTATCAACACTAGCATGCATTTCTAAATCATTTAAATTAACATCATTTAATGTTGATTGTTGTTCGATTTCTTGGAATTTCTTTAATTCTTCTTCCACATCAACAACAGTTGTTGTTGTTGGTAATTCTTCAGATTCGATGATAATTTCATATTCAGTAAATAATAATTTTGATGATTGTCTTTGTGGTTTATTGTTGTTGTTTTTGCCACATTCATTCTTGTGTTGTTCTTTCCAATCGATTATTTGATGTTGTCGACAACAATAATTGACCAATTTACATTGACTGCATTGTTTCTCACTAAAACAACCACATAAATTACATAATTTCGTCCATTTCTCTATTGAAAATTCACGATTCTCTTCCAATTCAGATGGTGGTTCATACGAATAGTATTTATTTTGTCGTTTTAAATTATTACGAAATACTTTTAGATTTTTATTGGAATTGGGTTGACAACATTTCGAATTACGACAAATAAATAGGAAAATTGTACGATGGAAATTGTTACCATCATCATCATCTTCAATTGGTGCATAAATCTGACACAAAAATGTTAATTGTTGTTGACAATTGTCGCATTGTAATTCATTTGGTTTTGGTAGATTTTCAAGATTTAACCATGCCGGTTTACCACCTACTTTACTTGGAAAATTATAACTAGCCAATTGCCAGGGTTCACAATTTTCCAAAAAACCCAAATCCACGTGCGACATTTCACTTTTGAAAAACAAACAAAAAATTAGGTTATGTAGCTGGATGTCAAAAAATCGACTAATTGAAGCGCTTTAAATAAAATAAAATATGCTGAATTTTATAAATAAAATAACACAAAATTAGTAAATTTACAAATTGTTAAACCAACCTAAATGCTAATATTATGCATAAAATTAAAATTTCTTTAGTAAATCTACATAATGTTGCAAGAGCTACAAATAGACTATTATTTACAGTAATACCAATATTTACAATGACGTTTGACGGGCGTTAAGCTATGTTCATACAGTTATGCTCCGCATTCGCGGCACTCTAAGATAGTTTATCGTAATAATATTTGTTTTTACTTGAGTATGGCTTGATTTAGTGGACACTAGTAAATTATTATTTAAAATATACCTTACGCTCCCTAGACAGAGAGAGTTTTTTGACGCCCCTTTAAGCCACATATCTTTTAGGCAAATTTCTGGCGCTTCTTTTTTCTATGTTTTTGTCATTTGAGAACCAATTAAATACAGCAATTATTCAAAAGAATACGGTAGATCGACATGCTAATAAAGTTAGAGAATTGATAAAGATGCCCCAGAGATAAATTCACAGTTAAATTGCAGAAAGCTTGCAGTCAGCTTTATTGTATAGAGAGATCCACTAAAATGGTGATACATTGGCATTATGATTAAATATTTGAAATTTGTCATGACAACACATGTCCCAGATGTGTTTTTAGGTGGAAGGAAATTAAAGACAACCCTAGAATACTGAGTTTTTTTCCGATTTTTTTGACAAAAATCGGTAGATCAGGTCTAAAAGTCTAAAAGAGACCCCCTGCTAGTTGAGGAAAAACTTAAAATTGTTAATAATCAATTTATTTAACGATAAACATTAAAATAAATGAGAGTGGCAACGTTGCAAATGGCAATCTAAAGAAGTATGCAATTGATAATAATTGTCGGAAACAAAACAGACACGAAAAATCCTTCATCGTAGAGGTGTGTTTAGTGAATTCAATTTATCGATTTAAATCGATTCGTGCCAAGTTTTGGATGAA
>JAZBGY010001498.1:0-20905 GCA_037414755.1 Lydus trimaculatus | reverse complement strand
GTACTTTCAACGGGTTACAGGTTTCGCCACCCTGGCGCTGCGATCCTAAACTGAAATCCCAATACTTTATAGTAGAAACAAAGAAAATCGTATACAATCAGAAAATCCTAGGGGGTCTCTTTTAGACCTAATCTACCGATATCTATCAAAAAATTTAAAAAAAAATCAGTATTTTAGGGTAGCCTATATCGCCCTATATTCTATATCACCGAATCCATATACTAAACAACGGTGAAGTTTTGTACACACCAAGTTTTAAGGACAGACAATAGCCGGGAGAAGTTGTCTCTTTCTAAAGGGGCGATTACATTGAGCCGACCGGCCAACTTCAGTCGCTAGACGCTGGCGACTTTAGACGCTGCGACCAAAGTCGCTGTGTGTAATATCATGCAGCGACTTTAGTCGCTGTGTTGCTATGGTTTCTACATTATTTCCAACGCAGGCGCAGTGTTGCCACTTGACGATTTTCCATTAGATCTACCGGATACTTGATAACAACACTGTTAGCGACTTTAGACGCTGGTCGCTGTGTGTAATCGACATCACTGAGCGTCTTGTAATATGCGCATGCGCGCCCCACCTCAACTGCCAGCGTCTAGCGACTAAAGTCACTCAATGTAATCGCCCCTTATGGCAACACTAATTCACGATCAGTTAGAAAGAATAAGACTATTCCGGCACAAGCTATCTGTCTCTAAAAGTGGTAGGCTTCACTCCCCCCTCGCGCTATTCGGAGTCCATGTATTATAAGTCCAGCGTCTTCTATATTACACACAGCGACTTTGGTCGCAGCGCAGCGTCTAGCGACTAAAGTCGCTCAATGTAATCGCCCCTTATCGCGAATTCAAATCAAGATGCTTGTGGACCAACTGCAATCTGATGACCTGGTAGATATAAAGATGGCAGTGATTTTATTGGTCGCCTGTATGAGTAGCCGCTAACCAAAGCATTAGTCGATCAGTCTTATAGAGAGCGGAGCGGGTCGACAGTCCTTGTATAGTAAAATTGGTGAATTTTCAGTTTGTTGAATGGCGCTACATTTAATGCTATTAGTTTATGTTGTCGGCCTTGTTGAAAAAAGTTGCTAAGTTAACGGTAGTTGAGTATATGTCAATTTTTGTGATATCAGAAATAGGAAACAGTAAATTTCTTTTTAATTTTTTTTCCTTTTTACCAAAATTAAAAATAAATTTAAAGTAGTTTATTTTGTGTTAAATATTTTGTAAATATCTTATGAAACATTCTTATGTTGAAAAAATATTAGGTATGTTTATTTTATAATTTATTAAATATAAGCATAACTTGGTTACCTTACACACAAACAAAAGGTGAAAGACGAAATTTCAAAAAAACCATCCCATCTACAACACACTTTCTAAATAAAATGAATTTTTCTATTTTATTTGAATAATTCCAACAATAATTTGATTGATTTGTTTGTTTGTGTTTTGTCTAATTTTAGAATTTTGTGAAAAGAATTGATCGTATATTGCTGTGGTTTCAACATAAATAAAACAACAACAAAAAAAAAACAAAAAAATAGAAGGAGAAATGTCGAATAAAAATTCCGTCAATAATACAGCTGGTTTAAAACAAATCGATTTAGATCAAATATGGGGTGATTTAAATGCTGGTATTGAACATGCTTATAGTCAACAAGCAATGCCAAAATTACTTTATATGCAATTATACACACATGTTTACAATTATTGTACATCAGTACATCAACAATCAAATGGACGTGGTTGTACAAATACTGGACAAAAGAATAAGAAAAGTCAAGCTGGTGGTGGTGCCCAATTGGTCGGATTGGAATTATATAAAAGAATTAGAGAATTCTTAAAAGGCTATCTAATTTCATTACTTTCTGTAAGTTTGTTGTATCTAATTAGTTGATGCAATAATAAAACAATGGAAAACGAAAGTTTTGCAATATTAATTAAACAAATTTAGGCGAATTGTAGCCAAATTACAACACACTTTAGTTTTCCATGCTTAATTCTAATTATTACAAAATTAATTGCGTATCTATACCCATGAATCATAAAACAGGCTGGTTGCTTTTTTTTTCTATCTCATCGTTAACACTTTAACTACCATGAATTCAAATAGATTTGTCTTGATTGTAATCGTGGCAGTTGAAGTGTTTTTGGTTGATTTCGTGTTTTGATATTATTTAGTTTTTCTTAGTCTCTAATGGAAAAAAAAATGTTTTATCAATTTAATTCACTTTTACCCTTAATAAGGATGGTATGAATCGTATGGGTGAAGGCGTATTAACATTCTATACAAGACAATGGGAAGAATATCAATTTAGTAGTAAAGTATTGAATGGTATATGTTCATATTTAAATCGACATTGGGTAAAGAGAGAATGTGAAGAAGGTAGAAAAGGCATTTATGAAATTTATCAATTAGCATTAGTTACATGGCGTGATCATTTATTCAAACAATTAAATAAACAAGTATGTTTTTTTTTTGTTTTCTATGTTTGTGTGTTGTAAAAATTAAAAAAAAACATTAATTTCTAATCAAAATTAGGTGACTAATGCTGTTTTAAAATTGATCGAACGTGAACGTAATGGTGAAACAATAAATACACGTCTTATATCTGGTGTTATAACATGTTATGTTGAATTGGGTTTGAATGAAGAAGAACCAGGTGCTAAAGGTCCAAATTTAAGTGTTTATAAAGAAAGTTTTGAAAATGTATTCTTAGAAGATACTGAACGTTTCTATATGAAAGAAAGTACGAATTTTTTAGGACAAAATCCAGTTACCGAATATATGAAAAAGGTAATTCTACTAATTAATTAATTAATTATAAATAATAATAATAATAATTGTTCTGTTATTAAAAATTCAAGGCTGAACAACGTTTAATGGAAGAACAACGACGTGTTCAAGTTTATTTACATGAAACAACTAGTGGCCGTTTAGCAAAAACATGTGAACGTGTTTTAATTAAAAAACATTTAGAATTATTCCATTCAGAATTTCAACAATTATTAGATGCTGATAAAGATACAGATTTAGGACGTATGTATTCATTAGTTGCACGTATACCAGATGGTTTAGGTGAATTACGTACATTATTAGAACAACATATTGCTGCACAAGGATTAGCTGCAATTGAAAAATGTGGTGAAAGTGCACATAATGTATAACAAAAAAAAAAAAACTTATAATTATATTAATTTCTTTAAAATTCTATTAATTCTATTTGTAGGATCCAAAAATTTATGTTAATACAATATTGGAAGTACATAAAAAATATAATGCTTTAGTATTGGTTGCATTCAATAATGATAGTGGTTTTGTGGCTGCTTTAGATAAAGCTTGTGGACGTTTTATTAATGCTAATGCAGTTACAAAGAAAGCAAATTCAAGTAGTAAATCACCAGAATTATTAGCAAAATATTGTGATTTATTATTGAAGAAATCTAGTAAGAATCCTGAAGAAGCTGAATTAGAAGATACTTTAAATCAAGTGGTAAGAATTGTTTCTTTAAAAAAGGAGTTAGGTGGATAAGTGCCATTTTTCGCCTATGTACTAATTGATGTAATTTTTGCTTTTTATGGACATTTTGAACTTTGTGATTGAAGTAAACGCTATAATTAGTGTTTACAACTACTTTTTAAGCTAACGAGTAAACCTTATGAGCTGGAAACTCCCGATTAATTTTTGGCATATACAGGGCTGTTTATTTTATCGTGATTTAACATTGCTATCTTCGAAACCGTTAATGATAGAAGGACGGTTAAATAGAACAAAAGTTGGGTATTTGAGAAACTATTAAAATACTCAAGACAAATCCATAATATCTCTTACCATTCACGAATTATACAAGAAAAACCAAAAATGTCTATTTTTCATTTTCTCTTGTAACACCTTTATTTACAGAAATATCAAAAAATATTGAAGGAACTTCTTCATTTAAATCATGCAGGCTTCAATTCTGTGGTAGTGAAATTTTGACAAAACATTCCTTCTCTTCAGGGCCACCATCAACTTAATTTTTTTAAATACGGCCTTCATTTTTTATTTTGGATTTTGAAAGGATTTGCTATTCTCTTCCCAATTATGTAACTTAATTTAGAGTTTAAACTGATTTTTATACCGAAACAGTCAACTTCATTTGTTTTGAATACGGACCTGTGTTTAGGATATGAATTTGTTCATAGTCATCCTAAGGCGGGTTTGCGGGTACTATCCATACTGGGCTACACGTCACCGCAAATCACCGTTTTAATTACACGTCTCATGTGTCTTTTGTTTCCCATAGTTGGCAGCATCAATCAGCTGATTACACTTGTGACAATTATAATCAAAACACCGTGAATTATAACCAAAAAACACGTCTACACGAGACGCACATTGCTTGCAACATTCCTTTGATATGATGTTTATTCATTTACCGCTCTCGCATCGAACAAATTGCCAGCATTAGTTGTGTTGCTCGGGCACGTGGATAGCACTCAAAACTGCTGACTTGCGCTGCTATCTACGCGAGAAATTTGATCCTGGCAGCTTGTTGCCGGCTAAATGAGTCTGTGTGGAGACGCTCCTTTAAAGCAAGTAAATCTACCATTTATAATTTACTTACAAATTCATATCCTAAACACAGGTCCGTATTCGAAACAAATTAGGTTGACTGTTTCGGTATAAAAATCAGTTTAAACTCTAAAATAAGTTATATAATTGGAAAAATAATGGAAAATCCTTTCAAAATCCAAAATAAAAAATGCAGGTCCGTATTTAAAAGAATTAAGTTCAAAATTTCACTGTTACAAAATTGAAACCTGCATGACATAAATGAAGAAGTTCCTTTGATATTTTTTGATTTTTCTGTAAATAAAGGTGCTACAAGAGAAAATTGAAAATAGACATTTTTGGTTTTCCCCGTATAATTCGTGAATGGTAAGAGATATTTTGGATTTGTTTTGAGTATTTTAATAGTTTCATAAATGCCCAACTTTTGTTCCATTAAACCGTTCTTCTATCATTTACGGTATCCAAGATAGCAATGTTAAATCACGATAAAAAAACACCTGTAGATAGAGAAACTCATTCTAAGGGACACGTATTCCATTGCCATTCGCGTCCTTTCTCAAGTTTAAGCGAAATCAGTTTTTCCCAGTTATCTCGAAAACGGCTTAATATTTTTTGACAATTCAAACATTAATTGAGGGTGAAGTTATAAACAAATATGTCATGTTTTTACATTTTTTACCTTTTTTTACCCTATGGCTAAGTTTATGTACCGGGAATTTTTTTTACGAACAGTAAATTGAAAACTGTAAGCTACCTGTTTTTGGAATTTTTCATATATTCGATAATTAAAGGTGAAACACGTATTTAGGGTTGAAAGTTTGGGGGTGAATTCCATTTAATTGTGAAGGTGTAACATTTTGATTTGCCGTTTATTATAAACAATATTGAAGTGATGTATGACTACCCTTAGAATCAACCCTTGTAAAAAAATGGTGTTGATCTATGAAAAAATCTCACTTATGATTTCCATTTATAAACTATTGGAAATTGATTTATGCAGCATTACAGCCCTAAGGCGTTTGAATCATCAAAAGATATTCAGTCGTTTTCGAGGTATTTGGAAAAAACCTGATTTTGTAGGGCGGACTTCAACCCCATTTTCTCCGTTAAACTTGAGAACGGGCACAAACAGGAAAATACATGTCCCGTAAAATGAGTTTCTCTATCTATATGACAAAAATGATCAAAATCGGGAGTTTCCACCTCCCGTAAGGTTTACTCGTAAGCAAAATTGTTAAAAATGTCTTGACGTGAGAAGCAATCTTTTGACTATTTTTTGGTTAACGACACCGGATTTACCATTAGTTGTTCATCAATTTAAACAAATCATGGAAAAAAGAACAAATTTATTCCAAAATAATGAAAAAAAAACAATGTTGGGTTACCGTCTGGATACTATAGTGGGGTCAATAAGATGGGCGATATTTCACGGTCGGGTATTTTTTTAATTGTGGTTGATTTGCTGTCAAGTCTGCGACTGTGATTTTTGCAGTTGTGATTTACAAGCACCAATCGTTTTTCCGTACGAGTATACACACATAAGACAAACATGGTAGGCTAATCTGCCGCAATGTTGGTGATCGTAGTCCCAGGTTAGAATCACTGTGATTTTCTGATCTCAATTGCAGCGAACACTGCAATTAGAAAATCACTGCTTCGTTTATTTCTACGTCGTTATGTTAATTAATTAATTCTGCTGCCTCGGAACAAGTTATAATAATCGATATTTTTTTTTTTTTATACAAAGAAGCGCTGAATGTACCAATTTCAATTTATATGTATTGATATGATAGCTTATCATTAGTCTATTGACATGTGTTGAAATCATAGTGGTACATGAAACGCTTCTAAAAATAAATGCAATCTTCTCAAGAAAAATCCAAAAAAGGTAAAAAATGGACAAGAGACTGAACTTTGGAAGCTCACATACCACGTGTACACAGACCCATAAACAACAAATCTTCAGCTTTATGAAAGTGTATAAGCCATTTCACAAACAAATTTTTTTTATACTCTGATATAGGCGAAAAATGCTTCTTATCTGCACACCTTTTAATAATTAATTTGTGGTAAATTTTAATTTATTTGTTTTCAAGATGGTCGTTTTTAAATATATTGAAGATAAGGATGTGTTTCAAAAGTTTTATAGTAAAATGTTGGCAAAACGTTTAGTACAACATATGTCAGCTAGTGATGATGCTGAAGCATCTATGATCTCAAAATTGAAACAAGCATGTGGATTTGAGTATACATCGAAATTGCAAAGAATGTTCCAAGTAAATTTGATATTTTATTACAAATTGTAGAAAAATGGTTTTTATAATTATTATTTTATAGGATATTGGTGTTTCTAAAGATTTAAATGAACAATTCAAGATTCATTTAGCAAAATCAAATGAATCATTAGGTATAGATTTTAGTATACAAGTGTTATCATCTGGTTCATGGCCTTTCCAACAATCATTCACATTTAGTTTACCATCAGAAGTAATATTATTATTATTATTAATTATTGATAATTATTGTTTATTATTTAAATATATTGTTGTTATATAGTTGGAGAGAAGTGTTCATAGATTTACAAATTTCTACTCAGGACAACATTCAGGTAGAAAATTAAATTGGTTATATAATATGTCGAAAGGTGAATTATTAACAAATTGTTTTAAAAATCGTTATACATTACAAGCTAGTACATTTCAAATGGCTGTGCTATTACAATTTAATGTATCAGAAAATTGGACAATTGCACAATTAGAAGAAAATACACAAATTAAATCTGATTTTCTTATACAAGTTATACAAATTTTATTAAAAGCAAAATTAATTGTATGTGATGATGATGAGAATGATTTAACACCAAATTCTGTTGTTAATCTATTCTTAGGTTATAAAAAGTAAGTAATGAATGAATACAAATATAAATTAACCAATTAGCGTAACTAGGATTTTGGTAAATATAGAGTTCGATGAACTTTTTACAATTTTATTGAAGACCCTGCTATAAAAAGGGGATAAATGACAAAAAGCTTTTTTTTTTCTAAATTTTTTTACAGTTGCTATTACATTGAGATAAAAAAGCGTATTCTTTGATCTAAATACGTGTGAAATATTCTTATATATTTACACCATACAGAAAGAACATGTTTTAAAACGTTTTTCTGTAATTTTTCAAAATTATGGACTTGCAGCAGAGTATATCTATTATTGTTGAATGGATAGATGATTCCTTAATAATCGTTTTTTATAGTATGTTTTTCTTGCTTTAGTCTCAAATGTTAGTGATGATGATGTTGATCTTTACAAAAATCTTTCATTATTTCCAGTTTGCTGAAACTTCATTCACTTAAAGCTAACATTGATGTTCTTGTTTATTAGAATGTTAAGCATTTGATTCTAAATTCTCTTTGGTCATTTCTTATAAGTTGGTTGCTTTCAAAGAAGTAAATAAAGTCTTCCATTATGTTCTTAATCATTTCAAATTAAGCATATGAAATTTTGACTGTATCTAAATCACATATTTCGAAATTCGGCATCTTCGTCTGGCCAATGGCGTTCCTCGCATTGATGTTACCCCTTTGATTCCCTCTCCCTCAATATTTTCTGAACGTAAAATTTGCCGTTCATTTTTGCTGATTTTGATGGAATTAGATAGTACGAAATTTGGCAGTTTTTGAGCAAAATCTTAGAAAATTGTAATTTATTTTGATAAAATTCGCAATTCTTTGATAATAATATTTAGAAATTCTTGTTTATTTTGATTAAATTAGTGCAAAATTATTTTAATGGAATTAGAGGTCTTTCTGGAACAAAAATACACAGGTTGAGAACTAGGTCACCCAGGAAACACGCCCACATCATCAACTCGTGCACTGTGGTTAGTCAGATATAACGACGTGTGAACTCTATTGGCTAATGTGAAAACCCCTTCGACTAACCGGACAGCGGCAAGTCTGGCGTTTTACCAGCCTGTGTATTTTTGATCCAGAAAGACTTCTAGCATAGAATTTGCAGTTTTTGTGCAAAATCTGTGTAAATTCAAGCTTATTTTAATAAAAATTAGTGCAAAATTTGCCGTTTTTGAGCAGAATCTTTGGATAAAATGTTCGGTGATTAAAAAGCATGGATTTATGAAGATAGGACCACCTTGAAAATGGATTACAATTGTAAAATTGGCAATAGAAAAACTAGAGGTCTTTCTGGAACAAAAATACACAGGTTGAGAACTAGGTCACCCTAGAGACACGCCCACATCATCAACTCGTGCGCCGTGGATAGTCAGATATAACGACGTGTGAACTCTATTGGCTAATGTGAAACGTCCTCCGACTAATCGGACATCGGCAAAAGTCGGACATGTTATCAGCCTGTGTATTTTTGATCCAGAAAGACCTCTAACATCCGTTTGAAAACATTTGATGTCACTCCCACGATGGTGTTACATCGTATGGACTGCACCTTCCTACTGACACCACCACTATGCCTGGCATTCTTTTCGCTTTTACTTTTCTTCCGTCTTTTTGGTTCTATGTTGATTTTTTTAAGTTGACTTTGGTTATTCTCTCCAGAATTAAATGAGCCGTTTATTATGAAAGTGGTATCCATCTTTATTAATCTCGAGATATTTGAAGTTTTAGTTAATCAATGGCTATGCGATCTTATTAACTCACAAATTTTCAATTGATCAAAAAAATTAGACTTAAATTATCTGCTTGTTCAATTTTACTCAAAAGTGGACTTACACAAAAAACGCTTCAAATGTGTAATGATTTAGAGCTTGCGGTTTTTACACGATATTAGATTCTATTTACTAGTTAAGACCCTTCAAATATTGGACTTATAATTACATGGACTCCGAGTCTCTAGGCTAAATAACGGTGGAGTTTCGTAGACACCAAGTTTTAAGGACAGAGAATAGCGCCAGGGCAAGTTGTCTCTTTCTAACACATATAATATAGTAGTACAATCTACCGAATTTTACCGGTTGGTTCTCTGTACCTAACAACACTAACTCACAATCAGTTATAAAGAATAAGACTGCCCCGGCACAAGCTATCATCTGTATCTAAAAGTAGTAGGCTATAATCCTCCCTTCTGCTATTCGAAGTCCATGCTCTGTATAGTTACCCCCCAATGCCAACGCTTAGTTACGCTACTGTAAAATTCTATAAAAGTACTAATCTATTTTTTTTTCTTTAAAAAGTAAAAAATTACGTGTTAATATAAATATTCCAATGAAAACTGAATTAAAAATGGAACAAGAAACAACACATAAACATATTGAAGAAGATAGAAAATTATTAATACAAGCAGCAATTGTTAGAATAATGAAAATGCGAAAAGTTTTGAAACATCAACAATTAGTTGCTGAAGTATTAAATCAATTATCATCACGTTTTAAACCACGTGTCCATATAATTAAGGTAAGAATCACAAAGTTTCCACTCCAGTTGTTTTGTAATTTTTTTGGATTTTTTTACAGAAATGTATAGATATTCTGATTGAAAAAGAATATTTGGAAAGAACCGAAGGCCAGAAGGATACTTACAGCTATTTAGCATGATCAAACAAAAATATCGTTTAAAAATTTCAATATTTTTCATTTTAAAATAATTTAAATAAATAATTATAATAATAATAACAAACAAAAAAAAAGTATAAAAATAAATTGTGAGTGATTGAGTGGCATGTATAATTGTAAATAAATCAGACACACATTACATTTAAGTGATGCCTATAATAATTAAACAAAATTTGAACAACCACACAATTATCGTATGTGGATTAATCTTTTGTTGTATCAATGGATGCCATTGTAATGTCAACAAAAAACAAAAAAAAAACGAATTTTCTTTTTGTGTATATGTAGGTAATAATAGCGTCGCATCGACATTGCCCATTGGGTTGAAATGTACCAGTTTTTTTCTCCCCTCTTCGTTTCTCTGTCAATTTCTATTAATTTTTATGGTATAGTTGTTTCTTCTTTATATTTATATTAGTTTAATTTTTTTTTTTTTTCAATTTATACATTATAGTCGAGATAATTTGTGTTTGTGGTTGAGAAAAATTATCAAATTTTTTTTTCATAAATTTTTATTAAATAAATTTGTTTAAACTATTGAATCACAGATTCATTGTATTCATTGATTTGTTATAAATAATTCACTTATTCAATAAAATCTTACTATTAATTCTATAATTTTATTGTTAAGTAAGATCCGTTTAAATTGCGTTCTCGAATAGGTTATCACAACAGTGACATTTACTACAATTTTATGTTCGATTTTGGTAAAATCTAGGATGTCGTTATAACCGAGTTCAGTTTTATTTAACTTTATTTTTGAAACTCAAATCAAATCTAACATCTTGTAATGTCATACCAACAGTCATACCGGCTTTCATCAGTGCAACAGCTGAAATGTACGTAAACAACATGAACAATATCCGTTCATGCCATTGGAATATATAGAAAACACCATAAATCCACCGGCCACTCTCGAAGAACGTATAGAAGAATCTGAAATTTGTATCCAATCGAAACTTGGGATTTTACCACAAAAGAAGACAACTTACATGAAATCATACAGTATCGTCAAGGCACTTAGTCCGATAAAAGCGGATTTAAACGTTGGTAATTCCTGTTTAACCAGATACATCTCCATACATAGAAATATAAAAATATTCGTATGCATCGCATGATTCACCCATTTAGGGAAGACAACTTCCGATGCTTCCGGTAATATCAATTCCCTGTCAATTGTATAGACACACCAGAATGTGAAACATACGAATAACGTCCATGGAAATACTAAACTTGTGAAAATATAGCCTTTTAAAGCCATCACTTTCCTCTTAATATCATCCAGTACCGATATTACACCGAGAATATCATAAATAAAGGCTAAATAGAAATAGATGATTTGGAATATCTGGAATAATCCCAATTAAGATTGCAAAATTTACGATAATTAATTGAAAAATTCATGAATTACATACCATATTCCAGCTGGTAGCGTATCTGTGACGGAAATCTTTCATTTCTAATACACGACTATCTGTAGTTTTACTGAAATCAACTGAATCACTGTAAATACACGCATAGGTATGGTGTAGGATTACAATTGAATGGAAAGTAAGGTGTACTAGAGTTGTCTTCATATTATTTTGTTTTTGTACCGTTTTGATGCACATGGAAAACGTAAATAAAATAAAAAGGGTAATTGCTGAAAGCCGAAATTTTGTATATGATCTTATCATAAGTAACGCATGCGTTTTGTAATCATTACAACTGTATTCTAGACAGTGTATGCCCTTTTAGATAATAAAATCTCCTTGATAAAAGCATTAATTTAATGAGACTTAACAAGGATACAATGGGAAATGGTAAATTAAAGTAAAAGACGTATATTTCCAGTTCTCTACGTTCTATTTATTGATAATCTACGTATTATTAGTATTATTATTATTATTATTATTGTTTATATTTGTTTTGTAATTTGTTGTTGTTATTGTTGAAACGAATGATCAATGTCTAGCTATTATTATGTCAGATCCCGGATTCTCTACAATGAAAGGTTATCATCGAAATAATGAACGAACGTCTGAACGAAGTGTAACTTGGCCATGATCCTTTGACACTGCTTTTAGTCTCTACATTACTACTATTTTGTTATTGTTTTATAACGTGCAAGTGTTAGTCTCCCAAACTGATAACTAACAGGATTTTTATTAAAGTTGATAAGATTACTTTTTTTCTTTATTATTATTATTATTCTGATTATTATTTTTGATTCAATCAAATAATGCTCCATTTTCTTGAATATGGAGCGATTTCCAAAATTCTTGCGGTGCTAATTCCTCTTTTGTTTCCATTTGTATATCATCTGGTCCATTAATTTGAAGGTAATCGATTTGTTTCGCCATTGGAGTTACTGGTGACCATTCAACGTTGCCCATTTTTGGTATCCTGCAAAACGTTTTATCAATTTTTAGGTAGTTATTCTGCATTGCAGAAGAGTTTTATTCGCAGAAGTATAGCCATCAAAAGACTATAAACTGAAAGAGACCGTGTCTTGAAACTTTCGGGCGCTAGGCATCCAACAATCAGACTGGACAAGCTCTTAAGCATATTGTGAAAAACATTAGCACCACCTACTCTTGAGACTCTCACATGAGTTAGAACGAGATAGACAGTCATAGGTCTAAGAATTGCGACTGTTAACCTAACACATTATGGGTCAAGATTTTGGAGATACTTAGATTTTTCAAAATGTCTTTAACTGGCGACAGGAACGAACTTAGTTAGTTCTTCTAAATGGGCTGTCAAACTGAAGATGAGGTGTGGCGAACTAATCAACGGGTACTAATATCCTTTGAAAAGACAAACGCTGCAGCTACACAGTTGAGATGCTTACGGCTGTTTCTCAACGAAAAATCCGCAAAAGTGCCAAAAATTCAAAGTCAATAGTATTTCTTACCCAGTTTTGGCGTAATCGGCTACGAATTTCGTTAATAATTCCATCATAGCTTCATCAGTCTCACTCAATTTTTCAGGTGCTATGATCAAATGGTAGATCAATCTAGCATCATCAGAATGAGCTACACCTAGAAACAATCAATGTAGACTTTTATTGTTTATTCCTACATAATTTTACGAAATCTACCTGGTTCCATTGGAAAGAGGAATTGTTGTTTTAAGACGTACGAAAAGAAATAATAATAAACTGGTGATGTTACTGCTTGTGCATGTAGACGGAGTGCAGTTTCTGAATCAGCAAAGAACAATCGATCACTGAACATCTATAGAATGGAATAGAAAATCATTAATTTAATTAACAAAAAAAAAACACTAAAATTTCATTACTTTAACTAAAGTATAAATGTTTTGTTTGTCGATTGGTTCATCTTTAAAATAATATTCGCGGATTTTATTAACAATTTCAGTCTTCTGTGGATCTTCTTCAATATCTTGAATATTCATACAATATGGCCCTAATTGAGTCCAGTTTGCGTTCAAATTTTCCGTTTCTTTGTATAATAAAAACACTCCAGCTGGTAGGATACCTTCATCTCTCACATTCGTATTGATCCATGGTACATCATAAACCTTCTTCTCTTTGAGTAATTTGTATGGATGTTCAGTTAAAAATCCATCTGGTTGTTTTTCAATAACTGGACCGAACGGGGCATACGGTACGAAATCAATTAATATTAACATCTGTTTAACAGGTGCAACAATTTCGTTGGCTGGTAATTTACGTAGACAATCGATCATTTCCTGATTAGAATCTGAATCACAATTAACACTATTAGCGATGTATTTGGCATATTTCAAAGGTTTAGTTGATAAACTCCATGTTTGTAATGTTGTACCACTTTGGGATAGACCACGATTGAATAAACCGTGTGATAATTTCGATAGATAATGGTAATGTACACTAGCACCACCGGCTGATAAACCTGTTATTGTTATTGAATCTGGATTACCACCGAAATATTTGATATTATCTTTGATCCATTTCAATGCCATTGATTGATCTTTAAGACCATTATTACCGGATACAACATCATCGCCAGTACTTAAAAAACCTAAAACACCTAATCGATAATTTAACGTAACGTAAATAACATCTTGATCCATTATATATTGGGCATCGGCCATCCATTTTGGTGCACCCATCATAAAAGCGCCACCATGAATATGAACAACAACATCCAGATTTTCATTAGGATTCACAGTTTCTCTTGGTACATAAACATATAAATATAGACAATCTTCATTGCCTCTGATACCTTGGAAAGGCCTAAACGGAAGGTATTGTATACAAATATAGGAAGAATTAGCCATTATAGTACCGTCCCATTTTTCAATCGATTGTGGTGGCTAGAATCGATAATAATAATGCTAAACATGTTATTTTGTTTAAAAAAAATAATACTTTAAATCTTAGATCTCCAACTGGTGGTTTAGCATAAGGGATACCTTCGAAAGCTGCATAACTTCGGCCTTTATATGATTTTCTAAGATATCCCTGTACGGCGCCAGTTGAGGTTTCAACAATTAGTTCACCACAAACAAATTCTACAACTGATTTTCTATAATAGATGATCGTTTTTTTAAATTATAAAAATAATAACACTTACACCAAATAATAAACAAAAATCTTTTAAAGAAGATCATATTTGTTTGTAACATGACAAACTTCTAATGTACAATTAGCAGAAACTGTGTCCAATTTGCCAAGTTATATGAGTTGGACGAGCATTAATGTAATAATAATTATTTATTTGACTATTATTATTAAAATATGCGACGGAAACATTATTGAAATATCTATAAATCTATGTGTATGATAAATAATGTGTATAATTTCATATGATGACACTTTAATGATAAGAATTTGTAATTTAAATTAATATAATTTTTCTTAAATAAATATAAAACTGAAAAAGAATCGTAGATACATAATTCTTGTCCTTGTATAGAAAGAAAACTAATTATAGGTACATAAAAAATATATTGCCGCTAATTAATATAATTATATACATATGCTGAATCAGCCACAAATAATAAACTTTGCTGGACGATTTTTATTTGTGATCCCTGGTAATTTCCGTAATGATGATGAGTTAGATTATTAAAATTGGAAATGGCATTGTAAACCTACTATACTGTTGTTTTGTTATTATTTTATTTTAGAACAAGCGTTGAATGTTTTCTAATGCTTTCTAATGAGAATTTCTTGAAAATACTGCATAATCCTGGAAGCTGTAGTGTTTTAAAAACAATAGATCCAACGATCCAAATAACTTTATATTAAGTAAAGAATCTTTAATAATCGTTTCTCTATCAATTATTGATTATCTAGTAAATATCTAATGATAACATAGTAACCGTTGTTGGGGAATATCAAAGAACAGATGGTCAAGTTGGACAATGTGCCGAAACCGATGGATATGAAATGCAAGCACAGTACTTGCTCGACAACAACCAATTACTCATGACTATACCAGAAGAGCTGAGACAACCATTTGTGTACACATCTGAAACAATTGTAACAATCTCGACATGCTTGGCTCTGACAATGTCCAACAATGACATAGTAATGGAAATATCAAAGAACAGCCCGAGGTAAATATTAGGTTTTTCTCATTAAGGCGAACCTGATGAGTTCCATATCGGGATAGAATCACGATAACCTTATGAAATAAAAACTTATTTGCGATAAGGTTAGCCTGATCTGGACCAGCTGAGGTTCTTCTCATGATAGCCATATAAGAAAGTAATTCATTTTTAGTCTGGTGATCCTGGTTATGACCAGCTAAGGTCCGTCTCAGGATAGCCTTATCATAAAGCACAGTGCTTCCTCGACAACAATCAATTGTTCATGACTCTACCAGAAGAGCTGAGACAGCAATTTATTCACACACCTGAAGTTATTGTTACAACCTCGATATGTCCAGCTCTGAGGTTATCCGACGATAAAGACCTACTTAAAATTTATACCTCGAATAACGAAACAAGATTTCAATATAGCGGCTGAAGAAGCTACTGTCGGTCAAATAGAAAATGAAGAAACAATTACTTAATCATAAATGTTTATTTAAAGCTGTACTGGCAGAGCAATTTGACTATATAACAATAATGTGCTGAAAGTAAAAAAAAATTCAAAACTTGAGTATTTTCGTAGCAAAAGACGTAGAACAAGCATAGTTGCTAAGGTAACCGTGACTTGCAACAACAATCTACCTGGTGAAAATGTATTCAGCAAATGTGATCAATGATGGTGATTTTACAAAAACTATTTATAATTTGGTAAATTCTAAAACAATTTCTCTGTCTACAATATTTAATTATTATTATTATTTATTATTAGATAAAAGATAATCGCTACAATGAAGCTATAAAAATCTTACACGGTATAAGTGAATCAAATACAACCCGAGCTGGTCTATCATTATTAGCATATTGTTATTTTTATATACAAGATTTTACAAATGCTGCAAATTATTATGAACAATTAACACAAATGTATCCAGATAATGATGATTATAAATTATATTATGCACAAGCATTATATCAAGCATGTTTATATGATGAATCATATCAAATAACAAATAAAATTATTGATAATCATGAATATAAATCAGCTATTATAAAATTACGTGCAGCTATTAAATATAGTCAAGAAGATGTTTTATCAGCTAAAAATCTAATTAATGCTTGTCCAAATGATGATCCGGATAAAGAAATCAATTTAGGATGTCTACAATTTAAAGTAGAATTACTAATCTCTTATTCCAGCTTTTACTTAAATTTCTTTTCACATTTTAGGATGGTAATTATGAAGCAGCTTTAACAAAATTCACAACAGCCCTTCAAAATCAAGGATTTAAACCATATTTAGCTTACAATATCGCTTTATGCTACTACAGATTGAAGGAATATGGACTAGCTTTGAAATATTGCGGTAAATTATTGTATAGTACCTAAACCAAATTTGATTTGACCACAATAAATGAGATAATAATAGTCAAATCACATTTGGTTTACTATAAACGTAATTAAACCATTTCAAAAATTTCGCTAGATGATATAATTAAGAAGGGCATACGCGACCATCCTGAATTAAGCATTGGAATGCAAACCCAAGGGATTGAAGTCAGATCAGTTGGCAATACGTTAACTTTACATGAATCAGCATTAACTGAAGCTTTCAATCTAACTGCAGCTATCGAATATCAATTAAAAAATTGTATTATTTTCAATACTATCAATTATAAAATGATTTTATCGTAAATTTTTAGTTGATGCTGCCAGAGAAGCATTGACTGATATGCCACCTAGAGCTGAATACGAATTAGATGCTGTTACATTACACAATCAAGCATTAATGAATTTCGAACAGAATCCAACTGAAGGTTTTGAAAAACTACAATTTCTATTACAACAAAATCCATTTCCACCAGAAACATTTGCCAATCTTCTATTATTGTATTGTCAGCATGAATGTTATGATTTGGCTGCTGATATATTAGCAGAAAATGCACATTTAACATACAAATATTTAACACCGTATTTATACGATTTTTTGGACGCATTAATAACACAACAAACATCACCGATTGATGCTTATCAGAAATTAGACGAATTAGCCAGTCGTCATACCGAATTATTAAGGAAATTAACAAAACAAGTACAAGAACATCGTAATCGAAACGATACAGAACAAGTGAAAAAAACCGTAATGGAATATGAGGAATGTTTAGATCGTTATATACCTGTATTGATGGCACAAGCGAAAATCTATTGGGATTTAGATAATTATCCACAAGTTGAGAAGATATTTCGTAAAAGTGTTGATTTTTGTAATGATAATGATGTATGGCGTTTGAATGTGGCACATGTACTATTCATGCAAGAAAAATTCAAAGAAGCTACCGGTTTTTATGAACCACTAGTTAAAAAGAATTATACGGAAATATTAAAAGTGAATCCAATTGTTTTGGCAAATTTATGTCTATCGTATATTATGACATCACAGAATGAGGAAGCTGAAGAATTGATGAGGAAAATTGAACGTGAAGAAGACCAAATGGTCTTTGAAGATACTGATAGGAAATATTTCCATCATTGTATTGTTAATCTGGTCATTGGGTAAATTCAGCTTAGAATTAAATAAACAATTTAAACAAAAAAATGCAATTTTTAGCACACTGTACTGTTCAAAAGGTAATTACGAATTCGGTATATCTCGAGTTATGAAATCATTAGAACCGTACAAGAAACTCGGTACTGATACATGGTTTTATACGAAACGTTGTTTTTTGAGTTTAATTGAAAATGTTGCTAAACACATAATTGTTTTGAAAGATTCTGTTATACATGATTGTATAACATTCTTGCAAAATTGTGAATGTAAGTCGATTATTGTTTAATTTTATCTAATTTTAAATCAAAAAAAATAACGTAATTTCAAGTACATGGTAAAACTATACGTACAACAGCATATATGAATTTAAATGAAGACACAGAAACACCAAATGGTAGAGAAACGGTCACCTATGAGGCAAGAAAAATCAAATCTATGCTACTTAAATCACAAAATTATTAAGATTAGACTAGGATTTGGTTGAATGGATTAAATAAAATCTAATTAACGCAATTAAAATTATTATTAGTAAGTATATCATAATAAAATTGTCATTGTTAATAAAAACCAAGACATATACGTATAACAATAAACAAACAAACAAAAAAATGTCATGTTATTAGAAATATAGAGAAAAAAAATCAATAAACTGCCCTACCAATAAAATAAAAGCATTAAGATTCAATCAAAAAATATCACAATCTTATATTTTATTATTATTATTATTATTATTATTTTAGACAACTATTGCACTGGATGGTGTTTGATTAACACCACATGTACCATCGCCTCTATACACACGATAGTAACCCTGTTCACCCCAAGATGTACCCCAGGAATTCTTCACAATCCAATATGGTAGTGTTCTATGGAACAATGGATATGCTGCAAATAACAAATAATAAACAATTAAATATTTATTATTTCCATAAACATGCTGTTTTTATTTATTGTGATTTAACATTGCTGTTTCCGAAATCCTAAATGATAAGACTGATAAGAGGATGATTAAATGGAAGGAAAATTGCGTTTTTAAGAGACCAATAAAATAGTTGAAACAGATCTTATTTTATCGTTTACGAATTATACAGGAAATACCAAAAAAGTTTCAATTACGGACCTGTATCTTTTATTTTGAATTTTAAGATAATTTGCTATCATCATCTCAATCATGCTACTTACAAGAAAAGGGACAGAACTAATGGGTCTTGTGTATTATTACATATAGGGAGTTGCACCCCTTAAAACGGGAATGAATCGAAAGATCCAAAAACAGGTAACTTTAGGTTTTCAATGAGGTTTATGAATCTGTAGAGAACAACTTGAATTTCCAAAAAATATTACCAGGGGGCAAAAAAGTACCAACTCCCACATGTTTTTCAACCCCCACTAGATATAAGGGTGTTCTTTACTGGGTGGTATTATAGTACTGGCTGTGCGGAATATTTCAGTTTTTGATTGAATTCGATATCTTGCTTGATTTTCGAGATACAGCGAAAAACCTGTTTTTCGGGGGTACCTTCAAGGGTCAATTTCACCCCCTTAATGTGAATATGGGCAACTAAAAAAAAATATGTATCCTTTGTTTTTTGATGCTCTACCTGTATGCAAAGTTTTATCAAAATCGGAGAGGGACAGTTCTGTCCCTTTCCTTGTTAGTTTGAAATTTAAATTAGAAGTAATTTTTACCTCACAACAATCAACTTTGTTTCTTTCAAATACAAATCTGCATATTTTAATTCCATCTGCCACAGTTTCAATAGAAATGAATCACAGAGATCTTATGTACAAGGAACCTAAGGTTTATTTAAATCAAAATCAAATAGTAGGAGAGCCAGCAACGGTTTCATTTAAGTCATTTTATAACGCAGGATTTTAGACGGAGGACCTATATAATTATTGAATCGTGTATAGATAAGGGTCTAGCACCTGAACCTCGAAGGTACGTACATACCTCTCACGGGAGAGGTAAGGTAAATAGTAACGTCTAGAATTTTTACTGAAGCAAGTGTACCATGTGTAGATCACACTTGCAAAAATGTAGATCACAATTCTATTGCTAACATCCTTAAAAAAAATATTAAAATGTTCGATTTTCATCCAAAACGTTGGTATCAACAGACGGTTGCGGAGTGAGAGGTACGTATAGTAGAAAGAAACAGTCGAAGATTCGGCAACGCTGGGAAGTACTAACTTTTCTCTCTCATATATAGAAAGAGACAAGTACAGCTTACTTTCTCTACTCTACATATGCTGGGAAGAATGCAGCGTTGCCGAACCTTTGACTGTTTCTACTATACTCCGCAACCCTCAATTGAAGCCAATGTTTCGAATGAAAATCGTACATTTTAATAATTCTTTTAAGGGTGTTAGCAGTGGAATTGAGGACTGGATTTTTGCAAGTGTTATCTACAATTGGTACACTTGCTTCAATAAAAAATCCAGACGTGTTACTATTACGGTTACCTATTTACCTTACCTGTCAGGTGAGAGGTATGTATATACCTTCGAGGTTCAGATGCTAAAACCTTATTTATACACGATTCAATAATTATATAAGTCCTCCGTGTAAAACCCTGCATTATAAAATGACTTAAATGAAACCGTTGCTGGCTCTTACAATTAGACTAAAACTTAAGGGTGCGCATCCGATCGCTCGGAAATCTGGTATTTTGTACACAGTTTTTTTTTATGCAAC